>CM077164.1:20297274-20522274 GCA_039583875.1 Platanthera guangdongensis
GTCTGGGAGGCGTACATGCGCGTGCTTCCGCGCGCGCGGCGTCGTTGGGGCCGAGCGTGGGTATCCGCACGCTCTCAGGTGTGCGCGCAGCGGGGCGCGAACAACATGTGGTACCACGCGCAGACGCGGTGCCGGCGCGGCACACCGCCCGCGCCTTCGGTGCGCGCGCGGGTGTCGTGTGCGCACCCTCGCGTGCATGCGCGTGTGTCGTGCGCGCCCTTGGCGCGTGCGCGCGCTTGCGAACCATTGCACGCACCTGTGTGTGTTTGCACTGGTGCGCGCCTTTGGCGCTTACAAGCGCGTGCTTAGGTTTTCGGAATGCTCATATGCGGGGATCCCTTTTGAGCACCCAGGCGGATTTTAGCGCCGCCTGTGTAACTTTTGCTTTGTCTTGATTTTCAGGTCTCGAAGCTAATGCTCAAGCTGACGGATGCGATTGCGCTCACTTACCGGAGAGCGGATTGCAATTTTGAGAAAAGATACGGTTACTCGCCAATCTTGAAGTAAGTGTGAAGTATTAGACCGGGCGGCCTTGCGGTCTGGTCCAGCGGTTTGTTGACCGGGCGGTCTGGCGGTCTCACTCTGGAGCCTGGAGACCGGGGCGGTCTATCGGTCGCCCATTGCGGCCTGTTCTATCCTGCTGGAGTTGCCGAGCGGTTAACCCATCTGTTTAAACCGCGCGGCCTGTGCGGTCTCCTTTATTTCTAGCCGCTCTGTACTGTAAATGTTTAGTCCCACATTGTTTGTATACTCTCTCTCATATCTCCTCCTTCTATATAAGAGAGGTCATACCTTTGTAAATGATATCTTTTTTGGATAATAAAATTTCAATTATTCAAAAGTCTATCCGTTTGTTCTTTCTTATTCGCTACTTTCTACATGGTATCAGAGGACACGGTCATTTCCTCCTGATTGTGTGCGCTCTCTGCTTCTCGCGGCTTGTTTCCGCTTTCCGCGACCTGTCTCGCGGCTTGCCTTTCTTCTGTCCGATGCCTGTTCGCGCGGCTTGCTTCTCCTTGGTTCTCTTCTCCTACTGCTATTCGTGCGCCTGCGACCTGTTTCGTGGTCGCCGTCGCTCGACGCTCCTTCTCTTCCTCTCCGACTCCGACTTCCTAGTCGTTGCGCCTGTTTCTGTTCGCCCGGCCTGCGACTTGTTCTAGTCGCTGCCTTTTGCCTCCTCTTCTCTTCTCTTCTGTTCGCTCGGCCTTTTCAGTCCGCGCGACCTCTTCCCCGCTGTGCCTTTGACTGCTTTCTAGCCGCTTCTGTTCGCGCGACTTCTTCCTTTTCTATCCGCTGCGGTTTCTTGCTGGTTTTCTATGACTACTTCCGGTCTCACCACCACTCCTGCAGCTCCTTCTCCACCTCCTCCTTCGGGCAACCTTGACACCCTTTCTAAGCTTGTGGGCTCCAACTATCCGATTGGGAGCTTTTCTTTCACTTTTCTCCTTCGCTCTCAACGCAAGCGTCATCACCTCACGATGACCCTCCTCTCGTACCTCTCCTGAGTTTGATGACTGAGATGCGAGTGATGCTCTTGTCCGCACCTGGCTGGCCAACAGCCTTTCTGATGAGTGCCTTCCTGTCATTCTCATGATGAGACGGTCAAGGCCGTCTGGCTTCACCTCGCTGCTCTCTATTCGAAGGGGGGCCAGACGTCCCGCATTTACACTCTCTATGCGGACCTCTTCGCCCGCCCTTCCATGTCTCCTGCTGCGGCCTATCAGCAGGTTCAGGCTCTTGGTGCTGAAATCCTCCAGAATCGCCCCTTCTCCGCGGACTTGGCCGACCAGCACAAACACTTCCAGGAACTCCTGGTTGTTTGTTATCTTCTTCGTCTTCCGGATTCTTATGATATGATCCCAACAGATCTTGGGTGAGGCGAATCTCCTACTTTGGATGCCACTGCGGCTCGCATTGCCGCTGTTACTTCGCTGCTCCAGCGGCCTCTGTTGGCCTCCCCCCCTTCCCAGGACTCCTTTGCTCACCAAGCTCAGAGGGGGGGCCCTGATAGCCGCGGCCCCTCCGGTGGACGGGTTCATTCCGGTTCCTCTGCTCTCACTGTGGTCGTACCGGCCATTCTGTTGACCGCTGCTGGCAGAAACATCCTCATCTTCGCCCTTCCGTTGATGCTCCTTCTTCGGCCTCTGCCTCTTCTCGGCCTCTGCCTCTGTGGCCACGACGTCAGGTAGTGCCCACGTCGTTACCCAAGGTAAATGGCTGATTGACTCCGGTGCTACCAATCATATGACGGGCAACCTCATTGCTTCTCCCGTCTTGAGACACATGGCGCTTACCCCGGTTTCGTGTGGCGGATGGTTCACCGTCCCCGGTTCATGGGACGGGCATGGTTCAACTCCCCCATCGCTTTGCTTGGAGGACACCCTCTATGTCCCAAAGTTCCCGTTGCAATTTGTTATCAGTTACTACTTTATGCCGGCAACTTCAGTGCTCCGTCTTATTCACTCCCTACTTGTTCTTTTCAGGACCCGAGAACCCAGCGGACGATTGCTACTGGGATGAGAGCGGCAGCCTCTACTTCCTCGACGATGTTTCGCTCTGTCGCCTACTGCTCACAGATCTCCTTCAATGGCATCTTCGCCTTGGACATCCTCCTCCTCGGATTCTCCGCCAGCTTCTGCCCCACTTACCTCCTACCAGTTCTCCGCTCAACTGTGATGCGTGTCAGCTTGGCAAACATCATCGCTCCTCCTTCCCACCGAAGCACGACCGTGGCTCCTCTCGCCCGTTTGATCTTATTCATTCTGATGTATGGGGTCCTGCTCCTACCCTCACTGTTGGTCGGGGCAGTTCCTATTTTGTCACTTTTATAGATGATTTTTCACGCTGTACTTGGGTGTATCTGTTAAAAGATCGCTCTGAACTCTTTTCTGTTTGACAATCATTTTATTTTATGATTCAGACTCAATTTGCTATTTTTATTAAAGTTTTACGTTCTGATAATGTCAAGGAATATCTGAATCATGAGTTCTCCTCTTTCTTTCACCAACATGGCTTGCTTCATCAAACGACTTGTGTTTACACCTCCCAGCAGAATGGGGTGGCGTAGCGTAAAAACCGTCACCTGCTTGATGTTGCTCGTACTCTCATGACGCAGATGCACGTCCCTCGCTCCTACTGGGGCTACGCTGTGCTCCTCACCTGCTATCTCATCAATCGCCTTCCCTCCACAGTTCTCCACGGCCAGACCCCCTTCTCCATTCTCTATCCCCACAAGGAACCTTTTCCTCTCCCTCTCCGTGTCTTTGGTTGTACGGCTTTGTTCATGCTCCCTCCGCTACCCGCGACAAGCTTTCCCCCCGTTCCACCAAGTGTGTCTTTTTGGGGTACTCTACCACTCAAAAAGACTATTGCTGCTTTGACCCCCTTCTCCGCAAGCAGTTTGTCTCCGCAGATGTCACTTTTTTCGAGAATGCTTCCTATTTCTCTCCTACCTCTTCTCTTCCTTCTGATATCTCCGTTCCTTCCACGCCTCTCGATATTTTCCCACCTCCGTCTCCTCCTCCACCGACTCCTTCCCAGTCCGTCTCTCACCACCCACCCCTCCTCCCTCCTCTCCGCCGCCGTCTCTCTCTAGTCCCGGGCCAGCCTTCTCCGCCACGGACGCTCGGTCGCTGACGCTCCGGTCGCTGACGCTCCGTCGCTGACGCTCCGTCGACCTGGATCTTCCCATTGCTCTCGCAAAGGGGTGCGGGCGTGTACTCAACACCCGCTTGCTGCAGTTGTTTCCTATGATCGGCTTTCTCCTTCTCGCAGGTGTTTTGCCTTGGCTATCTCTGCTACTACTACTCCCCGCACCTACCAGGAGGCTCTTGCTCTCCCTCATTGGAAGTCTGCCATGGATGAGGAGATGGCTACTCTTACTGAACGGGGTACCTGGACCCTGGTTCCTCCTCCCGTGGGCACTGATGTGGTTGGCTGTCGCTGGGTCTTCGTTGTGAAGTTTCGCACCGACGGCACTGTGGATCGCTATAAAAGCCCGCTGGTGGCCAAGGGCTTCACTCAGACTTACGACATTGATTACTTTGATACTTTTCTCTGGTTGCTCGCCTCAGCACCATCCGGGTTTCTTCTTTCTGTGGCTGTTAACCGGGATTGAGCTATTTCCCAGCTTGATGTGAAGAATGCCTTTCTCTATGGCGATCTTCAGGAAGACGTCTATATGGAGCAACCTCCTGGGTATGTTGCTCAGGGGGAGACACGTGTATGTCATTTGAAGACGGTCATTTATGGCCTAAAGCAGAGCCCTCGGGCATGGTTCGACAAGTTCAGTGGTATTGTGGCTACCATCGGCTTTCGAAGGAGTTCGGCCGATCACTCCTTATTCATTCGCAAAACGGCCTCGGGACTGGTGGTTTTGGCCGTATATGTGGATGATATTCTTCTTACTGGCGATGACCGAGATGGGGTGGACTTGACGAAGAAGCACCTCCGTCAGCACTTGGTCACGAAGGATATGAGCTCCCCAAAATACTTTTTGGGATAGAAATCTCTCGGAAACCTGACTCGTTGGTTCTCTCCCAACGGAAGTATGCTCTTGATCTTCTACAAGAAGCAGGATTGACAGGTGCCAAATCGGCTCGGCTTCCATGGCTATTGGAGAAGACAAAACGTGGACGGATGACTCGCCTCTTCTATCTGATGTCACAAGGTACAGACGTTTGGTAGGCAAACTATCTATCTCACGGTGACTAGACCCGACATCGTCTATACTGTAGGCAAGGTCAGTCAGTTTATGCAAGCTCCCAGGGACTGCCATCTTCAGTCCGCCCTGAAGATTTTAGAGTATATCAAAGCAGCACCAGGCAAAGGGTTACTCTTTCAGAAGAATGGTCATCTGAGGGTTGAGGTCTACTCAGATTCAAGTTACGCGGATGACAAAGGCGATCGTAAATCCACATCAGCTTTTGTACCTTTGTTGGCGGTAATCTCGTGAGTTGGAAGAGCAAAAACAGTCTGTTGTCTCCAGATCCAGTGCCGAAGCCGAATACCGGAGTATGACGTCAACCACGTGTGAGTTAAAGTGGTTGCGGGCTCTCATGCTTGACCTGGGCGAGGTATATGACTGTCCTCTCCCTATGTTCTGTGACAACAAGGCCGCTATATACATATCCAGAAATCCGGTCTTCCATGAGAGAACAAAGCATATAGAGGTTGACTGTCACTTCATTCGGGAAGAGATTTTGAAGAAACAGATTTGTACTCCATTTGTCACCTCTGACAAGGAATTGGCAGATATCTTCACCAAGCCGGTTTCTACTTCCTTCTTCCACATTTGTGACAAGCTGGGCATGATTGATATCTATGCTCCAGCTTGAGGGGAGTGTTGAAGTATTAGACCGGGCGGCCTTGCGGTCTGGTCCAGCGGTTTGTTGACCGGGCGGTCTGGCGGTCTCACTCTGGAGCCTGGAGACCGGGCGGTCTATCGGTCGCCCATTGCGGCCTGTTCTATCCTGCTGGAGTTGCCGAGCGGTTAACCCATCTGTTAAACCGCGCGGCCTGTGCGGTCTCCTTTATTTCTAGCCGCTCTGTACTGTAAATGTTTAGTCCCATATTGTTTGTATACTCTCTCTCATATCTCCTTCATTCTATATAAGGGAGGTCATACCTTTGTAAATGATATCTTTTTTGGATAATAAATTTCAATTATCAAAAGTCTATCCGTTTGTTCTTTCTTATTCGCTACTTTCTACAGTAAGAATTCCCCGAGCCGGGAAAAAGTTCAGAACTCGCCAAGGGTTGGTTGACAATATGCGAGTCAACGTTACGGTCTGGATTCCGGTTTCGCCGTGCAAAGAAGTGGTTGATATCCTGAAATTTTGCAGCGTCCCTATGTCGCAGTTTACTCCACTTGGGATGACGCGTCTTGTGGGGCTAGTTGCATTCTTTAGAGAGCACGACTCAAAGTTCTTCTTGGATCTGTTCAGTGACTGTTGCGATGTTCGTGTTGATGGTGGTGGGCGCATGGAGATTCATAGCGATAAGAGTTGGCTTAACTTTGAGAGTCGGACGGATTGCCGTCATGGAAACACTTTGTTTGGATATGTTTCAGAATCCATTGGGGCCTGCCAGAGCTTTGGAATTCCTTACCAAATTTTTGGTCGCCCAGAGGGATCGCAAAAGGGACTTTTCTCTCGTGTTGGATTTATGGAGCCCCGGGAGTTGGCAAATCATCTGTTCTCGATTTCCTTGTTTGTGGATGAGAAACGTTTGCTGCTATGTGGACTTTCTGCTGCCACGAGTGTTCCACTGATGTACCTTCAGTACGTGATAAAAATAGGAAGCTTGTTTTGTCAGCCGCCAGGATGCGGATGTGGAACCCCGATCTTCTTCAAAGCAAAAGGATTCCAGGTTGTTTGTTGCAAATCCTGATGTTGAATTGTTGGGATCTTCTGCCTCCCGAGTCCCTCCTTTGAAGGTCTCCGTTCCCCGAGTGTCTTCTTCTTTAAAGGCGATGAGCGGTGTTGTTGCTGTACTTTCTTGTTTTTTAATTTGACCTTTCATGCAATACTTGTCCCTTCAAGAGAAGCTTAGGGTGACGGAGGCTTCGCTTGCTTCCCGAAGGAGGGACATGACCGAGATGTGTCTCAATTTCGGCGGATCGGATCTGAACTGAAGACAAAGCTGGAGGCGACCCGTGCGTTGCTGCAGACAGAGAAGTCCCTGGTGGAGAAGACTGCTCAGTTGCTGAAGGCTACTCAGGATGAGACTTCTCGCTTTCGAAGGCTCAGGTGGAGCGACTTTCTTCTGATGACCGAGTATCAGAGCTGGAGGCTGTTGGGCTAGCTGAGTACATAGATTCTCTGGATTATATGCGTCATCGTTGCTTGATTGGCGAGAAGATCCGCAAGGAGATATGGACCAGAGAAGTAGAGCCTCAGATGGAGGATGTTCGCGACGTTGCACTGAGGCGTGGAGTGGCGAAGGCTTTTCGCCTGGCTGCTAGGAGCCTGAAGTGTGACGTGTCTAGCCTTAGCTTTGATGATATTTCTGACGACGAGGGCTCGAGTTCTGACTCTGATGTAGACACAGCCAGTGAAGTTAGCGGGTTGTTGGCTTTTATCTTGTACGCTTGTATACATTTGTTTTCTTCGGTGTTGAGTCTGATGTATGTTTGTCATCACTTTTTGGTGATTTTATGTAGCGCATTTGCGCCTATATGTATTTGATATTGCAGTTTCCTTTCGTTCTTTCCTTTACTATACGGACTCTGGAAACTAGGGAAATGCATGTTTGTGATAAGGCCGGAGAGCGTAGTGATTCAATCCGGTTGCCGGAGAATGTAATTATTCAATCCGACTGCTGGAGAATGTAATGATTTAATCTGGTTGTCGGAGAATATAATGATTCATCCAATCGTCAGAGAATGTAATGATTCAATCTGATTGCGCGGCCTTGCCTAATTGATCGGAGAATGTAATTATTCAATCTGCTGCCAGAGAATGTAATGATTCATTCCAACTGCTGGAGATTGTAATTATTCAATCGAGGATCAGAGAATGTAATGATTCAATCCGATTGTGCGACCGCGAGGGGGCAGGCCCATGCGATGGCGGGCGTAGAAAGACAACGTCGGTGAAGAGCTATCTCATTCAAAATGGATGCGCAGTCTTACCCAGTTGAGATCCCTTTGGATAAGATTGATGGAAAATACAAAGTGGTATTCATTAATAGATAGTTTGCGCGAGTTTGTGGTTCGCGGCTTTCACATCATTGAAATAAAAGAAATACCAAACGAAAACAAGAAATGAGAAATAGAAATGAAGGACGGGAAATCAAGGATAAAAGCGGCGTAAACGAGCTTGATGAGCGTCCAGGAGTGATTGTTGAAGTATTGCTGTGTAATCAGATTCTACTTGAATAACGGCAAATTGCACATCGTAAGTCGTTTGAAGGGGCTCTTCGCCTAAAGTGATTGGTAGACTTATGGTGCCAATGACCGGAATTGGAGATCCCTCGGAGAGTGAGTGTTGGTTGACCTTAGCTTGAGGTCCCTGTTTGTTAGCTTAAGTTAAAGTAAAGTTGTCAGAAACAACATGTTGGTTGTGATCCCCTCGTCTACCTGACTCATTTTGGTCGATGGTTTGCCAATGTTTACGGTAATGTTTTTAGGTTCTGAGCAGGAGCCTGTTCTTTCTTTTTCAATAGAAACTAACCAATTGCCCCGAGTCAGGCGAGCCGCTGAATTTCTTCTCTTAGGTGATTGCACTCCTTTGTGTCGTGATCAGACCCTTGGTGATATTTGCAGTATACCTTGAGAGATCATCTCGATTTGGGTCAAGTGGTCTGGGCCTTCGCAACACAGGGTGGTTGCGAATAACTTGGAAGATCTCATCTTGGGGGACGTTGAGTAGCGTGAAATTTTGATATCAGCCGGGCTTTTTTGTTCGATATGCACTTGTGTGTCGTTTGCAACGCTTCTTAGGCTCAGAGTGCGGATTGCTTCCTTGTTTCCTTTTCTGAGTTCTTGATAGGCTTGGACTTCTAGGTACAAGTGTTTCCGTCAGCAGTGAATCTTTTGATAAAGAGGTCTGCCAATTCGGCGTAACCATTTATCTCTTCTCCTTGTAGAGAACAGAACCAATCTCGAGCTCGTCCTTTTAGCGTAGCCGGAAATGCTTGGTACATAAATTGATCTGAGGCGTTGCGAGCATACATGATAGCTTCGTAGCGCCAAATATATACCAGAGGATTGTTTGTCCCATCGAACTTTTCGATCTCCAAGGAGCCTTTCGGAGCGGGTATTGCTAAAGGGGTCGGCGAGTTGCAACAGAGTAGATCAGAATCTATAGAGGTAGAACGTTTACTCGACTCTTACTCCCTGATAAGCGTCATGTAATGCTTCATGCTTCTGAGATTCCCACTATACATGGGATAACCGAGGTGGCGGTCCTTTGTTTCTTGGACTGACGTTGCAGGAGTTGACGAGTTGTTTGTGCTAGAAAACTCTTTTTCTATGTCGTATGCCCTGTGCAAGGAATGTTTGGTCAAAGCAGAGAGTACCCCTGATTGCGGTAAAGGCTGGCTTGAGTGATGCGTCAGAAGGCTGCTTTAATTCCCGATAAACGTCTAATATCTAGGCTTGGAGTTTGTTTATTTGCATAGCATGCTTTGCAAATGCGTCCTTAAGCGCGCCAACGGACTTCCTTTGACCGGGCTTATCAATGCGGAAGGGGGAGGATCTGATGCTTTCTGCGCCTTTTCTTGCAATTTTTTGAATGACGCTAGTCTTGTTTCTTGCCTTCTCAGTCAATAGAGAGTATCACCGGGGGTGGAATTTTCCTTCAAATTTTGGGGGAACTCGCTTTCCCACAGACGGCGTCAAACTATTGCGGTCTGCTTAACGCTCCCGGTAGATTAGGCTAGATCTGGTCGTCTTAGCCCGCGGAGCGATCAAGCGCGCGCACAGTCGCAGAATGCTATAAGTAGATCACGCGATGTTTTTGACGTGAAAAAACCTCTCAACCGGGTAAAAAATCATGTGACCGGATCTGTGCTAGTCAAACTCCCATATATGCTTCGGATTACATGTCATCTTGAGAATCGAGGGCGACAGGCCGCTCCTCGTTACACTTGGGCGTGAGAGAGAGAGAGAGAGTGCAACAGGTTTCGGTGGGCGACAGGCCGCCTCACGCGAAGCTTGAAGTTAATATCCGTTGGAGATGATGAACGCTCGTCGGCACCGCGTTGATGACGGTCACGGCTGCGGGGTGCGCGAAACGTTGTTGGTTTCGACTCAAAGGGTGCTGCCAGCTAGGAGACTTTGGGGAGTGGCTCACAGGAATTGCTCTCTTTGTTGTGGACTTAGCCAAGTATTCTAGTGGAGGGGCGGTGGCTCGTAGGAGGAATCTGGCAGAGCTCTGGCCTGAGGAAGAAGAATGCGGGGAGGAGAAAAGGTGAGAAATGAGGAGGCATGGGGCTCCTTTTATAGCCTCCAGGAGGTGGTTACGGTAGTTATGTGGCTATCCGCACACCGTAACCACCAACATCATAATTTTAAGTATGGTTTAGAGGAATATTATTTGTATAATATTATTTCCCAATTATTTTATTAATTACCCCCCCCCCCCCACTAACCTTGGTAGTTAGTGGGTGGTTATTCCCAAAATTGACGGTGGCGATAAAGGCGGAGAAATCGAATGGCGGGGAAAGGCCGGCCAAGACCGGCAGCCTCCTTGATGGCAAACGGCCGCCGGCGAAGGAGGACTGCAGCCGCGGGGAGGGGCGGCCGAGGAACGGTCGCCCCTTGCGGGCGGCGCTCCTCGGCAAGAAGGCGGCCGTAGAGCGGCCACTCCTTGCGGGCGGCTCCCCACTGCCAGGCGGCGGCCGAAAAGCGGCCGCCCCTTGAGGGCTGCTGCGGGCGCCCCTTGCGGGCGGCGCTCCGCGGCGGGAGGGAGGCGACCGTGAAGCGGCCGCACCTTAGCGGGCAGCGTTCCGCTGCTGGGAGGCGGCCATGGAGCGGCCAACCCTTGCGGGCGGCGCCCACGGCCGGGCGGCGGTCTTGGCGCGGCCGGCGGGGCGCGGGGCCGCCCGGCGCCGGCGGCCCTTGCGCGACAGCGGCTTGGACGGTGCGGGTAATGAGATGAGCGTGCGGGTGATCGCGTGCAATGATCGCGCGTGCGTCGGTCAGACCCATGATCCCACTAATTTGGTGGGGATCATGGGGAGTGGACTATCCGCACCCCGGATTGCTATAAATTATGGCGTCCCCATCAATAATGTTTGCTCCTTGATAACTCCCTAACTGCAGGAAAGGATCGATTTTCCGCGTGTTTGTTTTTTGCCATCTACCCGGAGGAAAGCCAACGCCTTAAGTATAAAAAAATCTTAATTTTTTATTATTTTATGTCATGTTAAATATTTTTTTTGTTTCTTGTGTTAATTGCTAGCGGTGGCAGAACTAGGATCTGAATGTCGCTCGGACATAATAAATTTTAACATATATTTCATTGTTAAAATTTATCCTAGACAAGGTTTCTCTCTATCTTGTAAATTAAAATTAAGCCTACTCTAGAAGAGGGATATTATTCTGAATTTCTGAACCATTAATAATGTTCCCAAAATCATGGCCTAACAAAGATTACATGTCGTGTGTCATTAAACAAGTGACTATGTCCAGCTACTAAGACTTTACAAAATTTCCCGTCCAAATCAACAACCTGATTGCCCGCAGCTATACTTCTCTCAAAACGATCCTAACACATTAATCCATGTCTAATGGTAGCAAAACTTTAGGTCTAAACAATTGGGGGTTCTATATTCTAGTAAAATTTCAAACACAGCAATTTTTGAGTTTTCTTAAAGGTGAACGACTTGATCTGCAACATTCTCAGACTAGTTTATTCCTTCAATTAAAATTGCAACTCTATCAATTTCTTGGAAATTATAAAATGTGGATACTTTTTTCCAGCATGATCTAACCATCAAAAAACTTGAGAACTGGACATTCAAAAACTTATACAAAACAAACAGGACACTAGTGTTGCTCCTCTATTTCAGACTATTTTCCCTAGCGATTATGTTCTTTACAAGTGTTGCTTCTTTCCCCTCATTGGTTGAAGTCTAGAATCGACATTTTTGGTTGCAGTAGGCAGCTTTTCATATCTTATCATATGAGAGCAAAGAGGATAGTATCTACATTTATGACAGCAAAAAAGAAGCAGATTCTACAACTTTTTTCCTCCATTTAACTCAATCTCACGCTAGGTCTTGCCCGTGCTTGAAATTATAGATGTTTTGGATCACAGATTCGTAGGCAATGGGCAGAAGAAATGCAGTGAAGCAGAATATAGAATAAATATGCAGAAAAAAAAGCACATTCATACCTGAACGAAGACGAAGCAATAGAAGGAACTAGGAAGAACAGTGGGAGTCGTCCAGACACCGCCAGAAATCTGAAGGAGAAACGAGAGCCTAACACGGTGAAAATGAGGCAAGTTGGAAGGGGAATCAGGAATGCCCTCTTTGGCGTCGTCTCCCTTCACCACAGTCAGTCTCTTTGTCGTCGGCACCGCCAGGAGCCAGAAATCGGGAGAACCCGTCGCGGCGTCGTGCGCAGAGAATGCCCAAAACAAAAAAAAAACCTAGGCAATAACACGCGAAATACACGGTCGGGCACGTGCCCGACCGTGTCTTAAGGTGGGTCCGCCCATGATTGCTAGCACCTGTCTACGTGTAGTGCGAGTTGCTTGTGTTAATTGCTAGCACCTGTCTACGCGTAGCGCATGCATTGAGAGTCAACCCTCACTCACCACTAGTGTGCATTATATGAGTCCACTACACACCCTATTCTACTTTTCACTCCTAATTGTTAATGTCACTGCAGATGAGAATAATAATTGTCATAATTGATGGTCAACTTATAATATACACAAATTGTTAGAACCTATGCGTGCATATCTATATTATAAGAACGCGATTATATACAGCCTAAAGTTTTTGTAAATATAGAAATTAAGGCTCTGTTTAGGGGGACTTATTTTCACCAGTCAAGCGGTTACGACCGGTAAAAATATTACACACAATTAATGTGTGTTTAGGGGGACTTATTTGCACATTAATTGCTACTTTAGTAACTAAATATGGGAGCACATTAATTGCGTTTAGGGGGATTTGTTTGAGATCAATCTTTTGTTTTGGATTGCTATGACTAGTCATGTTTGGTTAAAAAAATGACCTCCCCCTCCCCCCCCCCCCCCCCCAGAACCTCTCTCTCTCTTAAAAAAAAGGTTGGCCTTCTTTATTTAGAGAAAAAAAGGAGAGAGAAGGGATATGAGATAAAATGGATTCCATGCATCATTATGATAAATGACCTACTTTTATGCTCGCTAGCACCCACGGTCAGCCGAAACCCGTTTGCAGTCAAGCCCAGTCGAGCACAGGTACAGCCTCATGCCTAACTCTTAGTGTGTCATTGCATTTGCATTAAAAGGCAGTCTGGTGCACAAAGCATCCCCGCACAGCAAGGGCCCGGGGAAGAGTCTCATCACAAGGGTGAAATGTAGGCAAACATTACCGTGCATTTTTGCAAGAGTTTGGTTCCAAACTTGAACCTGTGACCTTAAGATCACATGAAGTTATTACGGCCAGGTAACAGGCGACCTAAAATGATCGTGCACGATCACCAAACGGTTCTCCAAGGTCACACGGCAACACCTCAACTGGTGCGCCAAGACTCCCCTTATGTCATTGCATTTGCATAAAATAAAATAAAAATTGTTATTTCAAGCCAAAAAAGCATTATGTTGCTTGGCAAAACCTGCTAATAAGTGGAATGGCACAATTGAAGACCATGCATAATATTACCAAATATATATATATTTTTTTAAAAGATAGCAATATAAGTTTCTCAAAAAAAAAAAAAACTCTATACATTTATGTACGTGTATAAACATTTACCAAGCATTGTATGAAATTTACACCCTATTGTTAAAATGAAACATGCATACAGGCAGTGATGAGCTTTCAGGGACTCCAGCTGAACAGCTTGTAAGCAGAAATTATGGAGCTGAAGGAGAATGCAAAGAAAGCAAGGAAAGACAATGCGATCGAGACGTTCATCTTGTTCGTGAATTCGTCTCTCCCAAACATGGAGATCCAATCATCGTTGCGAGTGGCTGCCGATGACGACGCGGATATCAGCAGGTAAGCGAGCACCTGAAGTCACGAACAAATGAACAATTACACGACTGGCTTGAGTGAATGAACTGAGCTTGAGTAAAATTTATCAATTCGTTAATCAAAATAATAGACTATACTACACACCCTTACAGTCTAAGAGTTTAGCAGACAACTCCCAATCAGTGAGTTCTACTTGGAAGAGCTACAATGCCCACGACAATCAACCACAAACACACCTCTGGTCGCGAACCGGCTCCGCCCGTTCGTGATTTGGAAACCATAACAACCAACTCTAGATGAGAATAAAACTGCGAAATTACGGAAACCTCGTGCTTCAAGTTTTTGGTTGAATATGGGATTGATCGCGACTATATATCTCGTCCAACTTCAATTCCTCATTGGTTTCTGCTCTCTAGCAATGTTCATTTAGGCATGTAGAAAAATAGAATATGGAGTGGAAAAGATTTTCTTTCTTTTCCTCTTAAAATAATATATGGATTTGTGCACACATATACATAGGGATGAGTGAAAACTCAACTCCAAATCAAGGTGTGAGATTAAACTTAACATGCCAACAACGAACCTTTACATGAGCTTTTATATGGGCTAAGTCAATTCTTTTATTGTTGGTGTCAAGCTTGGAAAAGAATTGTCGGTATAGTGGTCATGGTAAGGTCTTGATGAGAACACCGAAAATTTGCTCGACGGCGGGTACATGTCTCAAATCAAGTTTGCGTAGCTGAATTTTTTCTCAGATGAAATGACAATCCAGTTCAATGTATTTGGTACGTCAATGAAAAATGGGATTCTCGACGATATAGGTAGCAACTTGACTATCGCAGTAGAAAACTGTTCGGAAGAGTAGTTTCGCACCAAGATAAGTACGAAGACTTTCCAATCACGTTAGTTTAGAAATAACAGACACCATCTAAGTCTCTGCAGACGTGCGTTTGCTTCTTGCTTCGCAGGTGACCAGGTGTCCTCCAAACTTTGTGCAGTAGCCATTGAGTTCACTCAACAGCCTGGAAGTGGGGCATCCGAGGAGGATACATGAACCGGCTGACTACACCAACAACAAAGGATATATCAGGTCGTGTGACAGTCAAATAGATGAGTTTGCCAACAAAGCGATGATAGTACTTCGGATTAGGGATAAGCAGATCAGAGTCTGGTGTATGAGCGTAGAGCTTGTGGTCGGCAATCATTGTTGTGTCAACAGGTTTGCTTCCGGAGTAGCTTGCATCGTGAAGAATGATGAGATAGTACTTCCATTGATACAAGACGAGTCCATCGGGTCGACGAGCTACCTTAATGCCTCTGAAATATCGGAGGTTGCCTAAATCTTTGGTCTAAAAATGTGAGGTCAAGTGTTTCTTGATCAAAGAGATGTTCAGATCATCGTCCGTGATGAGAATATCATCAACATATGGAGAAGTCCGTCGAGCTCCAAGTGAAGTCAAAATCTTGAACAATCTGATTGAATTTATCAAACCAAAATTGAGGAAATTGTTTGAGGTCATAAAGAGATTTCTTTAGGTGGTAAACAAGGGACTCCCTTGTAGTTTCACAACCAGTAGGTTGTTGCATCCAGACAGTCTCAGCGAGAACGCAATTAAGGAAAGCATTTTTATGTCGAGTTGATACAACAACAAATGATGATGGATGTCCAAGGAGATTAAGACCCGAACGATACTCAATTTAGCACTTGAATACACGAATAGGAGGAGGAGGCGGTGTTGAGAGCACAAGAGGTGGTGTTAGATGTGAAGGAGGTATGTTGTTGTTGATAGGTACGTTAGGACTTGGAATATCAGGTAAGAAGGTATCGGTAGAAGTCGAGGAGTATAAGGGTTAATCTTATAGGAAAGTGACATCAACAGATGTAACAAATTTTTGAGTTGTGGGACACTAATGCACAACTTTTTTGTGTGTGAGAGTACCCAACAAACATATACTTGGTTGCGCGTGGGGTCAGGCCAAGATGATGGACAAAATAAACACTGCTGGAGACATGAGGAGTCAAAGGGAAGAGGGGTTTCAAAGGAAATATGATGGAGAACGGCATCACAAAGTTGAGAATGGAAATGACATGAAATTAATTAGATAACATGTGATAGAGATTGCGAAGTGCCAATAGATCTTATGAACCTACATTTGAAAAATAAGGGAGCGAGCAACCTTGAGGAGGTGACGATTCTTTCGCTCTCCACACCATTTTATTGTGGTGTGTAGGCGCATGATGTTTGGTTGATAATGTCAAACGTAGTGCAAGTTTCCTCAAAGTTTTGACTTGTATATTTGTGCACATTATCAGTTTGAAGTATTCTAATTGAGTACATGAATTATGTACGGATCTTCGCGATAAAGGCGCGAAAGATACTTAGTAGTTCAGAGCAATCATGTCATGCGAGAATGATCATCGATAAATGTAAGAAATAACGATATTTAGATAAACTAGCAATTTTATATGGAACCCAAATATTTGAGTGCACTAAATTAAAGGGATCGGAGCCACGAGTACAGTGAAAGGAGAAGGTAGAGCGATGTTATTTCCTGTAGATACATGATTTACAGGAAGGGAGAAGGTGAGGAAACTCCATCCACTTTTATGATCAAAATTAGTTTTTTTTTCTTGATTGCGGTCATAACCATTGTCATGTTTTTGATCAAATTAACCAGAGGAGAAACACAGCACCAAACAAACCCTCAGTCTTCTCGAGGGATCATTGGCAAGGTTGCTCAACTTTTAAGGCACTCCCTTGAATGTAGGAATCCCCTCCTTAAGTCAATGATGGGTTCATCTTCTTCACATGGGAAAACAAAATTTTATCATGTCTTGATATAATCTTGTTGAAATATATTGAATCCAATTTTAAAATTCTATAACAAGTATGCAATTTTTCATTCATTTTTTGTAAATTCTCTTCTATAAAATTTGTTTTGGCATATACTTTGTCAAATGATTGCCTTTCATATCCTGAATAGAAAACAAAAATAATAGTACTTTTAAATTTGTTAAAAAAATAGCACACTTTTTGTTCTTCACAAGTCAACTAGAATAGAGACAAAGCGCTGAATGCGATGTATACTATCACAGTCATGCATTCAATGCACAACTGTGTGAAGGGATAAATTATGGGCGCTGCTATCCGCACTACACTTTTGGATATTCGCATTATGTTTATTTTTAATTTTCCGCGTCTTTTGAAAATACTCTTTGTACATGCATTTTTAGGAAAAGTGTTCAACACGAAAGTTGTAGATCTCGACGAGATCTACAACTTTCGTGTTGAACACTTTTCCTAAAAATGCATGTACAAGACGTACATTAGGAAATACACTCAGATTTCGCACCTTTTAGAAATACGCCTTATACATGCATTTTTAGAAAAAGTGTTCAACACGAAAGTTGTAGATCTCGTCGAGATCTACAACTTTCGTGTTGAACACTTTTTCTAAAAATGTATGTACAAGGAGTATTTTCAAAAGGCGCAGAAACTTATAAGTAAATAGATTGCGAATATCCAAAAGTGTAGTGCTAATAACACTCGCCTAAATATATATGCCCCTAAAAAATTATTATTTTGGGGCTTTTTTTGTTTTCATTTTATTATTTTTTCATAATTATATATTTTTTACAACTATTATTTATAGTATAGTGACAGTGAAAAATGATAATAATAATAATAATAAAGAGGGCAGCTCTTTGCACAAAGCATCCCAGTCGTCTGGGCAATGTATCCAAATTTTATTCAACATTTTTGCAAGAGAATGTTTCCAGGACTCGAGCACGTGACCTTAAGGTCGCGTAGGTCACGCGAAAACATCTCAAGAGGTGCGTCAAGGCTCCCTTTCATGATACGATAATAAATATAATTTGAAAATTACATAGATTTTATGATAATATAATTAAAATATATTATATCAATAAATTCTATACCCAATTTAAAATATTTGATGTATTATGTAATCTAAATTAGTGACCATAGGTGGGTTTTTCGTCGAGTGTAATGACACTTCGATATCCACGGCACCGCGTGAGACGAAAAATGATTGTGCGCGACCATTGGCCGGCGGCGGCCGCTAGCATGATATGTTTAAATTCTTAAAAACAATTAGTCACTTACTTGATCCATGAAAAAGTCAAAATAGTAACTCAAGGGATGTTCTATGATGGGCCTCTTCTTCATCCTATGATGAAATTCTGCACACGCTTGAAAGAGCGAGTACACAAAAGCTACAATATTTATCGAGATGCAATACCTGCACTCAAAAAAGAAACACAATTCATATTTCCATTCAATTTAATCTATACTATATGATATAAAAGAGTTGTGGGACGCGTGTCCGTCACTCTGAAATGACGAAATTGCCCTAATAGCCCGAGTGCAGCTTATGGATGGGCACAGTTGCCCGTTTCGCCGGCCGGTGATCGACAATCGCTGAGCTAGTTAGGCACACTCACAGACTGGGATCAGTGACCTGGTCGACCGTCGGCGAACAGTAATTACTGCTTTGGGTACGTGATCTGCGATCGTTAGGCAGCGATTGGCATTCGGCGCACAACCTATTGTAAAAATTTTCGGTAAAAACTATATGGAATGTCGACCTGCGACAGTACGTAAATTTAAGATTTTTTTTTTGAAATTTCATGTGATATGAGCTGTCCCTGCGCGACGGTATTCCGGTCATGACAGCATCTCTATCGTGCACACTTGTTTATGGGTGTCAGTCATGAAGGTTGTTGGACGTGGGAGAAACCAAAGCTCCCAAGAGTGCACACGCGAGCACAACAACCTTCATGTGCTCGTGTCTTTGGCTTTGATTTAAGGAGGCAGCGCACACACGCACCGCTAAATATGAATATTTACTGTTATTATTGTCTTTATGTTTGCTAGTTGTTTTTCTTCTTCTACTTTTTTAGGTATTTTGGGAAACGGTTACATCAAACAGCTACTAATTTGATATTATAGATCGGAATTATGTTAGATTGAATTTATGCATTTTAATGTTTTTTGAGAAAAATTGTGCAAGGTCAATGCCCTGAATGCTGAATGAAGGATGCATGGTTATGTGCACATAAATCAAAATGGATTCTTGGGTCTGCCTTCTCTGATGTCTTTGGCTTTGATTTAAGGGCATGATTTCGCAGCAAACATGACGTTATAGGGGGGCACTATTTCAGTGGTATCTATGAGCAGCCACTTTGTGCATTTAATGTCAAAGGTTAGGTTTTTCTCCTCTGAGAGAAGCCACTTTGTGCATAATGCCAAATGTTAGGTTTGTTTCCAATCTTCCCCCGCTTATACCCCCAATGATTGGGGACTATATGGGTTCAGTTGTTATTGTTATAATGTTTTTTCTTTTTTTGAGAAAATATGTATCTAAATAATTCATGCACTAACCTAGATTAAATTGTTTGTATTATATATCTTTATTATATAAACCAATATAGATATTTTGAGAGCACACCAAACTTCTGATTTGGACCGTCCGATCAAACTACAACAAGGATTCTAAACCATCCAATTTAGAAAAAGTCAAACCTAAATCCTCTTCAGTCACCGGCCGTCAACTCCCCTCCTGCAGAAAAGTTAAGCCAACTCTTTATCTTTATTGCCCATCATTTCAGTCATAATAATCTTTTTTGTTCCTGTCATTATAATCTTCTTGGTTCAACACAATGGGAAGCTTACTGTGTTTTCTCAATTATTGGGATTTAGATATTTTTAACGGTGCAAAATCTAACAGAAAGCTTATTCTTTTTATTTGG
Source organism: Platanthera guangdongensis (assembly GCA_039583875.1). Classification (NCBI taxonomy): domain Eukaryota; kingdom Viridiplantae; phylum Streptophyta; class Magnoliopsida; order Asparagales; family Orchidaceae; genus Platanthera; species Platanthera guangdongensis. The sequence goes on from CM077164.1 coordinate 20,316,686, forward strand.
GAATTTATAAATATTTTTTCGATGAATCTTAATATATAGGAAAACTTTTATCATTTTTTGATGAAATTCCTCCTTTTATATACGTGGAACGTTAATCATTTTTTGATGAAATCTTAATATAATAGGGGAGGATTCCACATTTCCACCTATATTTATTTTTTTAGATAATCCCAATTATTCAATTGGTCATTTAATAACATGTTGGGAAGTTTACTCCTTTTAATAGGGGAAGTTTTCTCCCCATTAATCATTTAGGCTCTGTTTGGCTCTGCTGCAGCGACTGCAGAAGCAGTGGAGTGAAGCAGTGGTGGAATAATCAGATATTTTGCAGAGTGATGCCAGAATCTGTTGAAACTGTTTGGATGAACAGCTTTTGTAGAAACTGTTTCAAACAGAGAAGCTGTTTAATCTGTTGGCAAAACAGCTGTGCAAGAATTTCGGCCGACGGTGCAAGAATTTCGGCCCGACCGGCATGTCGAGTGCGTCGCAACAGTTATATAATAATTAACGTTAAAAACTAATAATTAAATTAAAAAATATAATAAAATATAATTAAATTAAAATATATTAAGTTAGTTAAATTATTATTAAAAATATAATCAAGTTAAAACTATTATTATTAATTTCGTTAAAAATATTATATTAAGTTAGTTAAAATATAATTAAGTTAAAAATATAATTTAAGTTAATTAAATTATTATTAAAATAATATTTTAAATTTATAAAAAAAAATTAAAAAAATTAAAGCAGCGCTGCAGCCCTGAAAACAGGGCTGCAGCGCTGCTGTCTTCCTGCCGCGGGTGAAGACCTGCGGCAGGAAAACAGCTGCACACAGCTGTTTTTCACGGTGGCGGGATGCCACCGTCCGCCACCGTGAATGCCTTAAATATTTGTTTGGCGCGCGTTTCGAAAAATAGCAGTCCCCTGCCCTCAAAACGCCGCGCCAAACAGAGCCTTAATGGAAAGCTTTTAATCTAACAGGAAGCTTTCTTTATTAATAACGAATGTGAGATTTGATGTTGCCGCTCTTGCCAGACGAATGTCGTCGCCCTCAAAGAATGTCGTTCACGACCAATGTCGCCACCAACGACTAATGTCGCCGTCACGGCCAATATCGCCGTCCACGACAAATGTTGCTGCTCACGATCAATATCTTTAGTTTTTTCTCGCAGCCACAACACCACGTCGAGAACGGGCACTACCAACGAATGTCGCCGCCCCCGAACAATGTCGCCGCCCCCGAACATTTTCACTGCCTCCGAACAATATCGCTTGGTTGCGGGCAAAGCGCGCTTGGTTGTCAAGCGGGCGAAGCCCGCTTGGCTATATATATGAATAATATTGTCGCCTTCTCAGGTAAAATTTTAATTCTATAATCTACAAATAACAGTGAGTTACACATAACTAACTAAGGCTCCATTTGAGGGTCTTATCTTCACCGGTCAAGCGATTACGACCGCTTGACTGGTGAAAATAAGTCCCCCCCCCCCCATCCCATACGACAGTGACGGTCATGAACACGAGCAATGAATTGTCATTCTTTAACGTCCACCTAAGAAACTTCATTCATTTTTATGTTCAAACATTAACTTATGGTATTTGTTAGGTGATCCTTAACAAATGGCAATTTAACCCATGCGTTTACGATCACCACCACCACCATGCCAAACAAAACCTGCGGAGATATTATCATAATCGAAGATACTGTCACTATCTCACAAAAAAACACCAGTACACTATTGCTCGTGTGTGTATCTTTGTACTCACTCTTATTATAAAATAGGCTAATTATCAATTTTACTACAAATATTTTTGGAAAATCCATACAGCCCTATTTTTATAAAATAATAGAGTTGGGGTCTGTGAATTTTTCAAATGATTTTAAAGTTTATTCAAATATATATAAATATAAATCCAACTCACCGGAATTCTTCGTACCGGTCGAACGAGTCGCCGGCCCAACCGCTCGTCTTGTCAGCCGCCATCACCGAGAACGAGATCAGACACAAAACCACCTCCAAAACCCTAAGCCCGATCTCCGCCCAGCTCAGCCCCGCCCGTTCCACGAATCCCGATTCTACCCTCATCCCCTTCCCCACGCCTTCCCGCACCTTCGCCTCAATCGGCGCCGCCGGCGCCGCCATCCGGTTGGCCACCGCCGGCTTCTCCGCCGATCTTTCCAGCTGAGGCAACGGGCTTCCGCCGTCCTCCAGCACCGAGCGAATGCTCGTGACAACGACCGCCCCATCCCTTGCCGGCGATTTCGAACTGCTTTCACTCCTCGCCGGAGAGGGAATTGGGGGCGGCGGGATCGGGCCATCTGCTTCGCGTGACAGAGAACGGAGAGGAAACCCAAACGCCTTCGTCAAGACCTCCTCCTTTCCGATGGAATTGGTTAGCTGCCGCGCGGCTGGAGGACGATGGGGCTCCGGCGGAGGTTGCGGCGGCGGAGAGGGGCGGACTTCCTCTTGCCGGAGAGGAGATCGGTATGGGGATCTGCTCATCGCCGAGTTTGTATTTTCGTTGGCTTTCAGCGCTTTGATATGATTTTTGAAGCCGAGGGCATTTGGGTCCACCTGAAAGAGATTGTGGTAGTGCTTTGATTTTATTTTGGTTCTTTTGGCAAAAGATTTAACTTTATAGTCTTTATTTTAGAAGTGAGTCATGAAGTTCGTCAATTAATAGATCTTTATGTGCTCTTTTTAATTGACTTTTTCGGACTAATAACTGATAACCACATCATTGGCTTTTTGAGCTTTTTCGGGCTTTTTTCGGGCTGATAACGCTATATTTACTGTGTCGTATTTATATAGTAATAAATAAGCTCAAACGTGATTTTATTTTGGTCACGACATTGCTCTGACATGATGGCGATTACGTCGCTCGCAAACTCCCTAGCATTATACCCATTTTGTCTCTCATTTTTGTTGCGGGACTTTAAAAGCAGCGAAAAGTGCACATTTTTTATTGTAGATATGAAACTTTACTTATATAAACACATATTTTTTAAAAAATAAAAGAAAAAATACAAATTTTATAAACTGAAATTTATTAATAAAGAGAGATAAAATGAAAACAGTAAATATTTAAGCAAATAATATTCGTATCTTTTTAATATATTATAAATATTATATATTTATATATTATCTATTATTTAATAAAAAGGAGAAAACAATCCTTGTTAAACATTCATTTTTCAATTTTGCATTTCTTTATTAAAAAGGATTCCATTTTTAAAATTTGTATGTTTCTTTAATTTTATAAAATTTGCTCGCATATTGGCAAGGTTCCTTACCTGCAATAAAAGCGTTCTCTCTACCGCTTTCAAAACCTTTTGTCGCGCCAAAAAACGAGCGACTGACTGAGTATAACACTCAAGGTTTTGAGAGAAGCGGGAGCTCCGTGGCGCGAAAAATATTGATCGTGGCCAAGGTAATGTTGTGCGGGGTACTGTTAGTACTCCCATGTGTACTATCGTGATCGGGTATTGTCGCAGTTGATCGTAAGAATCACACATATTAAGTTAAATATTTAAAGTACTCGCATCATTTTTATATTGTAAAGCAAAAATATTTGACCTCTATTATTTTTTAAAAAGCCATCATAATTCAAACATTTTAATAACCGAGTCATTTAACAGCTACAAATTATTTCCACAGGATGTCATATGTCTCGGAAATTAGAAAAACATACTTTTTAAAATTTAAATTTCCGGTGAGTGGAAGCTTTTGTTTTAGAAAGATACTTTCGCTCAAATTGTTTTGTGCGTTTTAAAAAGTTTCAAAAGATTCACAATTCACACTTTACAAGCTCAAGTAAGGTATTATTTTTAAAATATCTAAGCACACTTATCTTTATCTATAAGATAAAAACATTAGTTAGTTAAATATTCTTTTTTTTTATTCATCTTTATTAACAAAAATAATTTTAAATATTTATGTATTTTCTTTTTTATTTTAGAGATGTGCATAAACAAAACTTTTACCTAAAATAAAAATTATGTTCTTCCTGTTGCTCGCAAACCCTCATGTAAATCATAAGAAATGAGCGACGAGCGAAGTATAACACTCAGGGGGTTGCGATCGACGGGAGCGTCGTCACGTCGGGATAATGTTGTGGCTGGGATAATGTCACGCAAGACACAAGAGCCCCATATGCACTATCACATGCAGTTGAGGTACTGTCATAATTGGTCGCAGAGGCGGAGACCCGTCACTCGTAATATCAAAAGTGAAAACTTGAATTTGACATGACATTCAAAATGTATTATTGTTGTTTTAATCCAATGATTTAAATACATTATAATTTATATTTTAATAAATTAAACATTAAATGTTTATTTAAATAATTGTATGATATCTTCATATTAAGAGTAAGGATTAGAATTCTTAAAATCAAAAGAATTTTTAATTGAGCTTATATATCCATTTTGATAGATTGTTATGAGGCATGTCAACAGCATTTTCGAGAAAGATTGTTATTAGGCATGTCATCGGTATTTTAGAGAAGCTACCCAGCAGATTTCTACTGTCAAATTGGATCAAATCGCTAAAGAAAGTCAACCCGGCCGAGTGAGACGCGTTCGCTCAAAGGACCCTCAAACCACACCAAAGGAGACGAGTGGGATAGCACACATATACGCCCCGAAGGGACCAAGCTCACTCGTGCTTGCACACACGCCCCTTGCGTGCACGCTCACCGCACTGACGTGTGCGCGTAGTACAGGCCAATGCACAGTGCGGGAGCTCACACATCCACTTCCGTCACAGCCTTCGTTTGCCTCCGGCCGCCACCGTCGCCAGGCAAATTGTCTGGGCCGCCTGAACCGCCTCGTGCACACGTTCGTCATTTTGGAAAAAATTGGTGATCCATGTGATCGTAACGGATCAACGTCATTCGTCAGCTCATGATTCAGCCGGGCGCAATTACCAACGCGTCTCTTCAAGAAAGCTATAAAAGGATACGTTCACAAACTAATCTTCAATTGAAGAGAAGAAACTTGAGAGACCAGAAAGAGGTTTGAGATTTTTCGACGAGGACATGAGACTTAGATTGTTCCATTGCTCGGAATTTGTTCTGCTCCATTTCTAATCTGCTCATGCTCAATGCTCTTGAGGACGCAGCAGCATGTGCAGGAAAAGACTTAGAAAAACACACTCATTGACTCTCATGTGGACACTCTCTCCATGGTTCTGCGTACTTAGCCGTTTACCCCCCTTTTTTACATACTAAAGCTTGTTCCATTACTCGGAATTCGCTCTCCTCCCTTCCTAGTCTGCTCACGCTCAATCTCTGTGCACGTGGTTTTCACATTAAAACGTCTTCGTGTCATTGCTATTGGATCGTCTTAACTCGGAGTTAGACCAGCCGCGCAAAAAGTCAAAGTAAACTGCGACAAATGACAAGAGACAGTTTTGATGTGGAAAATCCGGAAAGGATGAAAAATCACGTGGCTGGAGCTGTGTCGAGCCAACTCGGAGTCTTACAATGATTGATTTGATCTCGGAGGGTGACAGACTGCTACTCCGTTACAAGTGCAATGTACAAAAAATGAGGAAAAACAGCTAAGTCCTCAGAACCTCGATGGAAGCGCTCCAGCCTTGAAATATTGTCGAGCTCGTGGAACCTTGGTGGGAGGGTTTTGGCTGGAAAATTCTTTAAGTCCACGGAACTTCTGGTGGGAGCGCTCTCGTTGATGCGGGGCCTTGATGGGAGCACTCTCGCGCAAGGAGAAGAGCGGTGAGAATTTTTAAGCGGAGAATCGACCAAAGTTCATGATCCCGACGGAAAACTTTAGAGCTCTCTTATGCCTCCAGAGTTGCTTGCCTTCAAATGAAGGCTTGAGGGCATATTTATAGTTTTCTGAAGGGTTATGGTTGTAATTGCGTCGGGGAGTGATTTTGTGCTGGTGAATGGCATCGCTCCATTTCGAACACCTGGATCACCAATTTCACCAAAATGACGGGAGTGATTTTGAGGGCATATTTATAGTTTTCTGAAGGGTTATGGTTGTAATTGCGTCGGGGAGTGATTTTGTGCTGGTGAATGGCATCGCTCCATTTCGAACACCTGGATCACCAATTTCACCAAAATGACGGGAGTGCCGCCCCCCCCCCCCCCCAGCAGTTCAGTCGGCCCGGGTAAGGTGCGCCCGCTGATGCAGCGGAGGCCGGAGGTGGTGACAGCAGCTAGAGACGGCAGCGGGCGACGACACACGCAAAGGACACTGCGCGAGCGCTGGACACGAGCGCGCGTTTGCCCAAGCGCGGGGTGCGGCTGAGCGGTGTGCAGCCTTGCGGGGCAAGGTCACGCGGGCGCATGGCGCGCAGCCTCACACAGTGCAGCCGCGCGGTCCAGCGCTGAAGCGTGGCCTCGCGCCGCCGCACGGTGTGCGACCTCGCGCAATGCGGTCGTGCAGTGCGCGGCCCTGCGCGGCCGCACGGTGCACGGCTTCGCGCAGTGCGGTCGTGTAGTGCGGTCGTGCAGTGCACGGCGGTGCGCAGCCGCGTGGCCTTGCGCGGTCGCGCGGCCTTGCGTTGTTCGACTGTGTGGTGCGCGGCCGCGCGGCCTTGTGTGGCCGCACGGTGCGCGGCCCCGGGCGGCCTGCGCGGTGCAGGTCGTGCGCGAGCAGGCCGCGTGGGGCGCTTCCCCGTGTGCGCTGTCCCGGCGCTCAGGCGGGGGTACATGCGATTTTGCTCTCTTCTCTGGAATTTTTGGGCCTTTTGGGTGAGCGCAGTTTTTTTTGCCCGGCCCGTCTCGTCGGGTTTGCTTGCTCCTGTGTCTCTGGCCAAAAACCTTTCCAGTTCGACTTAGAAAATTCAAGGGGTACCCCACCAAAGGACAAGATGAAAATGTTCAAAATTTTACATTACAAATGAGACGTTCTACCTTCTATATAGTATTAGTGGGTGTGCGTGGGTGAGTTCCTCGTAAGATTAGTGTGAAATGACAACATTCTTCAATTGTTGCTCGATGTCTCTCTTGTACTAAACATTTTTTTTTGTAAAGTTAAATCTTATAACTACAATAATGTCCTTTAATATATTTATGAGAACTTATGCTCATCTTTTAAGAAAATTAAGACAAAATTTCAATAATGTGAACAAAAATATTTAAAAATAAATAAAGGGCCACTGGATTCCCATTGGTTGAGTATAAACAAAGGAACAAATATGAGAAAATTGTTGCCAAAGGAAATAATACTAGATGCTCAACTCCATCACTTTAGGAATAGGAAGCATTGTTATAGGCATGGAGAAGCAATGTCTTCATGCATATTCTATGTTTCCCAAACATAAGAGGGAATAATAGAATCTATATTTCTTTCAACTTTTTTTAATGTAGTGCAATAAATCTAAAGCCTACAAGATTAAAACCTAAAAATTATTTCAAGTTAATCATAATAAATTAACAATTATTTTAAATTAAGGCTTAAACATAGAGGGGGTTATAGTATCATCACACCAAACCAAGGTCTTAAAATTTATTTCAACTTAATTGCATTTAATTAAAAATTTAAGGCCCTAATATAGAGGAGATTATAGATCTATGTTTCTTTAAAATATATTTTTAACAATGTTGTGCATCAAATCAAGACATCCATTCTTTAACAATGTAATGCACATCAAGGCCTATTAATCTATATAGAATTAATCACATTTAATTGATAATTAATCATGTAATATAGTTCATATACTCATTACTTTATCACCCTATGAAAGAAAAAAACTTAAAACTATTTGACAAATCAACTATAAATAAAAGAAAAAATTATGACTAATTAAAAATGTAATAATTATTGGCATGAGCTTGGTCTCTTTTCCATGCTCGCATTTCATTTTCAATATTTTAGAGGAAGTTATAAGTACACCTTCAGGTTCCTCCCCTTTTGCTCCCGGAAGACCCGGTTCATCATCCTTTGATACGTTGTCTGTGCATTTTTTAGTCCAAAAGGTATCATCTTGTAGTATTAGCACCCGTCTCGAGTGATGAAGGAGACATCTTTGATATCAGACGGGTGCATCCTGATCTGATGATAACTTGTAAAAGCATCTAGAAAACTTATTACAGAAAAATCGACGGCTGAATCAACAAGCGCGTCGATCTGAGGCAAGAGGTAACAATCTTTAGAACATGATTTATTTAGAAGAGAGAAATCTACACACATCCTCCAACGGCCATCCTATTTTTTAACCATTACAACATTGGAGAGCCAGCCTGAATATTGGATCTCTGAAATGAATCAATCATTGAGGAGCTTACCCGACTCCTCCCGGATGGGCTCGGCCAGCTTTTCCACGGTAGACCTCTTCGATGGGGTGAGCCTCGGGATCTAGGTTGAGGCAGTGCCAAACGGACCCTAAGAATGCCCGCGGGTCTCGAAGAAAGCGTTCTAACTTACGATGATAAAGAATATATATTCATATCTACAATAATGGTGAAATTAAAGTTCTAAAGAATACTTAGATGAATATTGAGGAAATTTTTGTAGGAGTTTCTGTTAAATTTTCTCAACGTGGTCAGCAAGATAGCACAAACGCCAAATTAATATCTTCGAAACTACCCAGTTCGCACGTTGAACCAGCGGAAATCAAGGACTAGAGGTACAGAGGTAAATCACAACAAACAATGGAAGCACAATCAGGTCTTATATTCATTCACTTCTTTACAATGCGAGACATACATAGCGAGACATGATTTCGCTAGTATAACAGCTGAAAAACAGAAGCACCAAAAACAAGCCGGGCGGACAGCACCCGAGTCCGCCGAGACCGCGAGGTCGCCGAGGTCGCCGAAGCCGCCCGAACTATGCTGCAATCCGCCGAATACCACGGAGTCCGCCGAAGCCGCGAGGCCGCGCGGACACACCGTTATTCGCCACCTGCTGAACTCGAACTGAGGAACACCCCTACCCGCCTGAAGCCGGTGGACAGGTTATTGAAGCTGGCAAAGTTGAAACAGAACTGACAAGCCGCAGAGCGACCTCTTGCTGAGTCCGCAGAGACCGCACACTTCCAAGCACTTGACCGAAGTCACAGCCAAACTCCTGGCTCCTTGTAGTTATCCGCGCGACCTGCAAACAGCAAACCGTCAGCCTGAAACAATCCGTGCGGACTGGCAAACACAGACCGCAGCACTTCGCACACCCCAACTTACTGTTCACTCAAGTTACTGTAGATGTGCCAGGGGGGTCCTATTTATAGGCCGGGTGAGGAGTGTGGTCACCGCCCAAGAGATAGCGACACCGCCCCAGCCCGCGCGAATACAAACCACCGTCCGCTGAGTCCGCGAGGACTTAGCCGGTCACCATGGAAAACCGCCAGGAGCAAGGCAACCATTGACGAACCCTCTCCAGTCCGCCTAAGCTAAGCGGACAAGGCATCAGCCCGCAAAGCTTCAACCGCTTCAGGACAGCAAACCCCCTTCAATGGCTGTCCGCACCAACCCGAGGCAGTCCGCAAGACACACACCTCAATCCGCCACAAGTCCACGACCAAAGGCAGCTAAAGACAGACCGCTCGGTCACAGCGAACTCGGCGGATACAGCGGACACACTGAACTCGGCACCAAGTGTGACCAAGCCCAAAACCATAAGGGGCTAATGCGAGCTTGGCGGACGCAAAACTCCAGTCCGCCAAAACACCACAGCGCAGACCACCACAGTCCGCGAGCTCCTCGCACTCCTGCCCTATCACAGCGGTCAACCGCGGACTCCAAAACTCAGTCCGCCAAACGACCTCCACAGCAAATCACCTGCTGTGCCACCAGAGCTCGACAAGGCCTCAGCCAAGCTCTTAGCTCAGTCCGCAACAGCCCACACCGCGGACACTCCAGTCCGCAAGCTACCCGCGGACACGAGCCAAACCGCCTATCAACACAAGCTTGCACCCGCGGCCACTGAGCTATGCACCAGTCCGCAACCTTCATCCGCACAGGCCGCTCCTTGGCAAAGCCAATCAGCAAACACCCTATCCGCAGAAACCAGACCGCATAGTCCGCGGACTCAACCCGTGCAAACCGCTCAGAAGAACAACTGGCTTCCCACTAGACCTTCCACCAGGCCGCACATCGCAGTCCGCCCAGTCCGCCCAGTCCGCCAAAGCTGTCCGCCACAGTCCGCGCGGCCTGTCCCGTCACCCACTTCCACTTCACAAATTTCAACACTCCCCCTTGAAGTGAGAAGTGGTGACCAAGCCCAGCAAGCTGCGCAAGCGTTCAAAAGGCCCCTTCGACAGTGGCTTCGTGAAGATGTCAGCAAGATTATCTTCACTCCGAACATGCCCGACCAGCAGAGACCCCTCCAACACCTTCTCCCTGATGAAGTGGTGATCAATCTCTATATGCTTGGTCCTGGCGTGACACACTAGATTGTTTACCAGTTTGAGAGCACTCTCATTGTCACCCCGGAGTAAAGAAGACCCTTGCACTTCTTCATGAACATCCTCTATAAGCCTCCTCAACCAAACGGCTTCCCGAGCAGCCAAGGCCGAAGCCTTATACTCCGCCTCCGTGGTTGAAACCGACACCGAGTCCTGCTTCTTGCTACACCACGAGATGCTTGCTGAACCGCAAGTGAACACATAACCTGAAGTAGACCTTCGATCATCCGAATCACCGCCATAGTCAGCATCCGTGTACCCGAGCAATGCAACCTCCGCGTCCCTTCTATAAAGGAGTCCCATGTCAGAAGAAGCCTTGACATACTTCAGAATTCCCTTCGCCGCCACTAGATGAGATTGCCTTGGTTCAGCCATATACCGACTTACTCGGCCAACAGCATAAGCTATATCCGACCTTGTAATCGTCAGATAAATCAAGCTCCCAACAAGAGCCCTGAACACCAAGGGATCATGAAGAACCCTTCCCTCATCTCGTCGAAGCTTCAGCCCAGATTCCAGTGGAGTAGAGCACTTCTTCCCTTCGCCCATGCCAAACCGCTTCACAATGCGATCAGCATACCCTTTCTGGCTAATGAGAACCCCGCACTCCTTCCTCTCCACTTCCAGACCAAGAAAGTGATGCAACTCTCCCAAGTCTTTCATCTCGAAGCGTATAGCAAGCTCTGCCCTGAGCCTTGCTACTTCCTCCTCCGAGTTCCCTGTGATGATCATGTCATCCACATACAGCAGGACCAAGACTCTTAGCTCTCCCTTCTTCTTGACGAACAAGCTTGAGTCCGAGTTAGAAGCCAGGTATCCACAGAATTGCAAGTACTCTGCAATCTTCCCATACCACGCTCGAGGAGCTTGCTTCAACCCATAGAGAGCCTTCCTGAGTTTGCAGACATAGTCCGGATGCTTCTCAGAGACAAAACCAAGCGGCTAATCCATGAAGATGTCCTTGTCAATCTCTCCGTAAAGAAAGGCATTCTTCACATCGAGTTGCCACAACCTCCATCCCTTCACTACAAGAAAGTGAATCTTTAGTGACGAAACTTTAGTGACAAAATATATTTTGTCACTAAAGACATCTTTAGTGACGAAGTAAATTTTAGTCACCAAAACACATCTTTAGTGACGAAGTAAAAGTTTAGTCACTAAAGACACATTTTTAGTGGCTACGCAAAAATTTTGTCACTAAAGTCATAACTTTAGCGACGAAATATAAGTTCAGTCACTAAAATAAGCATTTTAAAGCATTAGTGATCAAAAATAATTTAGTTACTAAAATATTTATTTAGTTAAAAATAACCAGTCAATAGTCATTCTAATTAGGAATTTCCTTCATAAAATTTTTATTTATTTCCATCTAACTGAAAATTATTTTATAATAAAATATCATTAAACATATAGTCTAAACTAATTAACTTTGACTTGGTTAACTCTAGCTACATCTCAATTCTCTTCTAAATTAATGAAATAATTTCATAATTTCTTTCTTAAAGAAAATTTAATCTATTAAAAATATTATAATCAATGTCAATGCTTGACTATGTTAGCGTCCCCACGTTTTCCAAAAGCCACAACCCCAACCTTATCATTTGAGTTTTAATGGTTGTGTCCTACAAGTTGCTCCTTAGCAATATCTCCAGTTGTTCTTCGCCAGACTACTTCAAGTTAGTTCTCACAGACATCCTTCAGGTAGTTCCCGCCATATCAATCTACTTCTCTCCAATGTGAACTCCAACTCGCATCTATGAATTAGCTTAGGCTTCATTTGTTTCGGCGGTGGCGGGTCGATCCGGCGGGTGGAAACGGAGTGTTCGAAACGGAGCGGGGAGGTGGCTGCTCCAAACGGAGCTTTTTGAGGGCGTTTCTCAAGGCGGGCGGGTGGAAACGGAGCAAACGCCGCTGGAGGTTCATTTGTTTACCCTCCTTCCGGCGGCGTTTGCTCAAAACGGAGCCGCAAAACGCCCAAACAAATAGAGCCTTAATTAGCGCAACTTTATTTTCTAGAAAAATGAGTCCCAAGCATTCTCCTTTAGAGTTTTGACCATTCCACATCTTACAAGTCGCTCCTTGACGGCATCTCAAATTGCCCCTCACTCGAAGAAAAATAAAATTTTATGATGTGAGTATTAATTTTGAAGTACTTTCGATAGAAAAAATATTTCATCACAAAATAAATTAATTAATGAACAAAATGTATAGTCACTAATCATCCCCCAAAAACCATTCCATTATAATGAAAAATAAAATCTAAATTTCCTCCAAAACTAAAATAAAATCAAAATTGTCTCCAAAAATTACAATAAAACCTAAATTATTCCCTAAATCTAATCAATCAAATTAAATCTTCATTAACCACATTCTCATTCCCTAAACCCCAATTATTATTAACCAACAACCCATATCCGTTGAATCCCGCAGCGGAACCCATCCCCAAACCCTCGCACACCATCTTCCTCCCCGAACGGCTGTCCCTCCTCCTCCACGAACCACAACCTCAACTCCTCTCTTTGTCGCGTTGCCGGAGAACGTCGTCGGGAGGAGGCTTCCTCTTCCGTAGGTTTTGCTCTGCCCCGCCGGGTCCATCATGTCTCTAGAACTTCATCATCCACACCTTCATCTTCTCTGAGCTTTTTCCTCATTCTGCGCAGAGGATCGCCTACCACTAGATTAGGTGGGGAGAGAATCTACTCTTCGTGGGAAACCAGGTGCGGCAAATCAGCGTCACATTTGGCCGTCTATCTTCACTGGCTGAATAGAGCGCTGAGCGGAGGACACAGAGGAAGCCGTCGAACACATTAGTATGGTATATTTCTTCTTCCTCAACCACTTTTCTTATGATTTTCATTCCAGATATTTCTTCCTGCAAGAACACAAAAAATTGCTGCTGCACGCTATTTGACAAATTTTGAATTAACCCCTACCATGTTTCAAATATCCACTGCACTGCACAGCTTAGTCTTTTATTGCCTGAAATCGGGATTTCTTTCTCTATTTTCCGAGAATTTCTTGAACATCCACTCTGTTTTATTTTCTTGATTTACAGTTATTCGATGCAATGCCTGAGAGAAAAGTATTAAGATATGGTAATTAATATTGGAAATCTATAATAATTAGAGATATATGTACAGTCAATTCCTGATGCTTCTAAAAGCCCTCTATTGCATTTTATGTTACTATTAATTGGCCCACTCATGCCTTTTTTCTAATCTTTCATGTTCGCTTCTCTTTACCATGTACAAGCATTGTATCTGGATCTTTAGTTAGATGATCCTTTAGATGCTAATAGTCACTGAAACCATTACATATTAGTCATTATAGTGCGGCACTATACATCTATCTGGATCTATTTGTCGTTCGATTTTTGCCATAGTTACTGCAATTCCTTGGTTTTGCAAATTGACGATTAATTGTTGTAACTTCTGCCAAAAAAAATTGGCAGGTACTGTTAGGGATGATGTTGTAACTTCATTACATATTAGTCATTATAGTGTCGTGGGAGGGTATCGTTGAACGGGGCACGGAGGTCCCCTGTGCACTATAACTTTGGATTAAATATTCCAAATCTGTAGCTTCGACGATCCGCGCTTACTATTACTTTCTATACGAATTGATTCGTTTTTGTTAGGGATGATGAGTTGCACGAATCAAGTGAAGAAGATTTGGAGAAAATCGATACCTCATTTGAAATCAACATCAGTACATGATTGGGAGTTGATGCATGGAGTGATTAATGCTGATATTCTAACACTCTTTCATAATATAGAATTTGATCCTTCTTAACTATTCTCAATTCCTACCTCAAGCGGGCGAAGCCCGCCGGGTCTGACGAAGCCCGCCGGGTCCGGCGAAACCCGCCGGGAGACGGGCGTGTACTATTGCATGGGGCACGTGGGGGCCCCCGTGCACTGTCACTCATATATATATATATATATATTATAACCCGAACCACTCTTAGGAATTTGCATAATTAAAGGTTGTACCTCTCTATATGTTCAAATTATATAAATCTCCTCTTTGAGTTTATACTTCATGCATGCACAAAAAATATACTACTTTTTGTGGCATCCAAATGTCATTGATCTGTGAAAAATGACAAAGCTAACCTACACAGTAATCTGCTTCGGGAATTTAGGCATCAAAATTGAAGCTGCTTGTGATAATTGTGAAAAACTGAAAAAATGAGGAAAACAACCTCAAAATAAAAGCTGCTTTTGTCCCCATGTTAAAATCTTCCTAAAGTTGAACAAATAAAAGCTGCTTTTGTCCCCGTGTTAAAATCTTCCTAAACTTTGTTCAACTTCTTTTACACCAGTTGGCTACTTATGCAATTAATCGCATTGGTTTGGGTTATTGAATTTTATTATGAGAAAGTTCTATCCTCTTATATCTCAATTACTTCTCAATTGTTTCTCAATTGTTTCTTTTGTTTCTATACTTGTTAAAGTTGTACTTGAAGTTGTGATGTTGTGGGCATGTGACATTCTAACTATCCAGGAGGCATTTTAAATAAGGCTAGAATTTGAGTATACTTTCAACATTCAATGATGTGCAAAGAACATGAAATCATAAACTTTTTGTACAAAGAACATGAAATCACCGGAGCGGCAGTGCTTATTTTTCTTGTTGTGACTAATAATTGAGTATTTAGGTATTAAATTTGTTGTTCATACTTAAAGTAATTGCACCCAGTCACTATTTTTCAGTGAACTTGGCAAGTAGATCATTGTTTTTCAGTGAACTAGGTGCCCAGTTCACTGTTTTTCAGTGAAGTGGGTGCCCAGTTCACTGATTTTCCATGAACAAGGAACCCAAGTTCACTGAAAAACAAGTAATTGGGCACCAAATTCACTCATTTCATTTCTTTCTTTTGGATCAAGTTTGAATATCAGCTTTATTTGTCTTTACCTTCATTTTTATTTCAAATTACTCTATGTTGCACTATCAAATCCAACTTTTGGTTTTCATTGGGTATTTTTTGATCAAGAGATTTTCCCCAATTTATAGGAGCAAGTAGTACTAAAAACTTACTTCTAAATGCTCATTAATATTAGCGTATTTTAATGGCCTTACATAATACTTTATCCCGATGAACTAATTTGATTATGTCATTCTCTTTCTTGCATGTCACATTGTGTGCTTGTCTTTTCAAGTTCTAGTAGTTATTTTAGTGGGCCTGCTTCACGATGACAAATATTAGATCACAGTTGCATAATTTAAGTTGTTTGTAGCAATTCCTTGCAATTATATTGACATTTTTGTACATTGAACTTATTTTTTTTAGTAGTTCAATAACATGCAAAATTGGATGTGTCGTCTTAGTCACTATTAATATATCATTCTCAACCCTCAAAATATGTAGTTTCACATTTCTAATCTCTAATATAACCAAATGCAGGTTGAACTTAGTGATTTTAGATGTTTATATGGCTAGATTATCATGTAAATGCAAAGAATCTTAGGAAGATCAAAGCTTGGCGATACTTCAATGAAGAGATGGTGGAATGTACATAGACGACTATCATTGTGTCGAGCATCGCCTCCGCTTCCACTAGCAATTGTGATGCACGTTTAAATGAGCTAAAGAATGAATATGTATTCAGTTTAATTATAGTTTAAAACAATTGTATTCTGTATCGCGGGATTTGAGTTATCTCTCACCCTCTTTTTTCTATTAATGAAATAATGTTGAACACTTGTATTATGATTGTGTATTTAATGTATTCCTGTGTTTGAATGCATTGATATTGAATTATAAGGAATAATAAATAGAATTATGTGCTATTTTTGGGGAATTAAATATAATTTATTGACAAAAAAATGTTATATTGCATTCTCTTCAGTGACCAGATATTTCATCTCTAAAATTATACATGCAGTGACTAGTGACTGAGTTAATTTGTTCGTCAAAATTTTATTTTAGTGACTGAATTCATTTGGTCACAAAAAATCATTTAGTGATTGTATTAGTTTGGTAAGTAAAACTTTATTTTGTGATCGGATCAACGTAGTCACAAAAAATTTCATTTCATGTCCAAATCCATTTGGTCACAGAAAATCATTTTATGACAGAATTTATATGGTCACTAAAAGTTTATTCAGTGATCGATTCAAGTTGGTCACTAAAAATTTATTTAGTGACCAAATTAATTTGGTCACCAAAAATGCTTTTTGGTGACTATAGTTCTTTAGGTCACTAAATACGAACAATTAGTGACGAAACTCAATTTGGTCACTAAATCATTTAGTGGCGGGGCATTCGTGACCAGTTTGTGACGGGCTATATTTGATCACTAAATATCTTTAGTGACCAAAATCCAACTTTTAGTGATGAAAAGATTCGTCACTAAAAGTAAATTTTCTACTAGTGCTTGCTAGCAGCCAAGGCGATCACCACTCTTACAGAAGTCATCTTCGCAACTGGACTGAATGTCTCCTCATAGTCTTCTCCATACTGCTGTGAGAATCCTCTAGCGACCAGGCGAGCCTTGAACCGATCAATGCTCACATCAGCCTTCTTCTTCAACTTATACACCCACTTGCAAGTAACCGGAGTAACGTCATCAACCTTGGGCACAAGGTCCCAGGTTTCATTCTTCTTCAGAGCATCAATCTCTTCCTTCATGACATCATCCCACTCCTTCACTCCAGTGGCCTCGTTGAAGTTTGCAGGCTCTCGCTCATCCAGAGGACCTGCAAAGAAGCAGGAGACAAAGCTCACTGCATTCCCATCACAGTACCGAGCCGGTGGCTTAACCACCCTCTTCGATCTCCGAAGACACGGCTCCTTGCTCACGGCTTTCGTTGCTTCTTCGGGCTCCACTCCTACCTGGGGCAAGCATTGAGCAGTGCTCCCCCTGCTTCCTGAGCCAGAAGGCTCAGCCTCGGAATTTGAAGCAACAGGAGCTGCTGGTGAAACAGCAAGCTCCTCTTCCAAGCCTTCAGCAGCCTCCACCGGTGCTTCATCATCCTTGCTACTTCCGGTTAGCTCCACCGAGCCACCTCCATATGACGTCAGCTCGTCGAAGACAACGTCTCTTGACACCACGAACTTCTTCGTCACGCACTTCCATCCCTTCTTCCGCTCATCATAGCCAACAAAGACAAGTTTCCTTGCCTTCGCATCCAACTTTGTCCGTGAAGCATCCGGGACATGCACGTAGCAAGTTGAACCGAACACCCTAAGGTGTCCCACATTCGGCTTCTCCTTCAGCAACAGCTCAATAGGAGTCTTCATGTTGATAAGGCTGAGTGGCATCCGGTTGATAACATAAGCAGCACAAGACATTCCCTCCGCCCAAAAGGACCTTGGGATATCTTTCGCATGCAGCCAGCATTTGCAGGTTTCCGTCAAATGACGGATCTTCCGCTCCGCTACCACATTTTGTTGTGGAGTGTGAGCACAAGTAAGCTCCCGTTGGATCCCGTGCTTCCTGCAGAAGTTAGAAAACTCGGAAGAGACAAACTCCCCCTCGTTATCAGTTCTAAACTTCTTAACCCGCAAGCCAAGCCGGCCTTCTACCAACTCCTTGAACTCCACGAACAAACGGAAGGCTTCCGACTTCTCCTTTAAGAAGTACACCCAAGTATACCTTGAGTAGTCATCAACCAAGACAAGCATGTATCTGCTTCCGCCAAGGCTAGCAGTAACCGTTGGTCCCATCAGGTCGCCATGAATACACTCCAGTGGCTTCTTGCTCCTTGTTTGTGATTTATCAAACGGAAGGCGATGTGCCTTACCGTATTGACAGCCAGCACAAACATGCCCATCACCAAAGGAAGATAACTTCGGCAACCCCCTCACCAAACTTCTACTCGCCATTGCCTTTAGCTTGTCCATGCCAACATGCCCCTGCCTCTCATGCCAGATAGCCGCACTATCATTGGCCCTCATTCTATCAACATAAGCACTGGTGGAAAGAACATACAAGCTCTTCACCCTCCTCCCAACATGAGCAACATCAGCCTTTACCGCTGATACGTTGCGAAGGAACCTCACGTCTGTTGGCCCAAACAGAACGTGATACCCAGCGTCCACCGCATTGGTCACCGAGAAGAGGTTCTTCTTCATGCCCGGTACGTGGTACACACTCCTTAACGTAAGTGGCCCCTGATCACTACCCAATGACACGACCCCCTCTTTCTCTGGTGCATAAACAGTATTATCAGCAGTGATAATAGCTTCATTACCTGAGTAAGGCTGCATGGAGGTGAACTTCGATTTGTCTCCGGTGAGGTGATGACCACACCCGGAGTCCACGATCCACTCGCCGTTGAAGTCCTCAGCAGACAAGGCCCGGACACAAGTGCCCGTCAAGAAAGCTCCGCCCCATTCTGCTTCTTCACTTCTCGAACAAGCTTCCTCCTTTCCCGCAGCATGCCCAGGCTGCAGTTTGACCTTGCAGTCCCGCTTGAAGTGCCCACGCTGATGACACCGGTAGCACTTCAGATTCTTCTTCCAGTCCTTAGGAGCATTGCTCCTCTCCGGCGGATATGAAGTTGAAGTCTCCTTCTCAACAGCGGCCTGCACCTTCTTCTTCTTCCCTTCCCATCCTTTCTTCTTTCCTGAGAAGAGAGCTTCGCTGCCTTCCTGATTCAGGTTCACTCCAGTCATCTGCCTTGCTAAGCTCTCCTGCGAGGCAAGCAGATTCTCCAGCTCCAGCAACGACGGCTGAGTAGCCCACCCTTGAACAGATGTGACAAAGGCCACATACTCCTTCCGCAAGCCGCGGATAATGTGCCTTTTCATCTTTGCCTCAGAGATAGGCTCATCAGGATCCAGTGCCGACAGCTCAGCACACAAGCTCTTCATCTTTAAGAAGTACTTGGAAATGGAAAGGTCTCCCTGAGTTGCCCTGGCCAACTCATTTTCCAGGAACTGAAGCCGCGCCACATTCTTCCTATTGAACAACTCATCAATGGTTGTCCAAATATCAGCATCCGACTCACATCCAATGATGTGATCAAACAGTTCTGAAGACACAGCTCTCTTCAGAACGAACTCCGCCTTAGCATTTGTTATTCTCCAGAGCCTCACCTGCTCAGCAGTACCGAAAGCAGCAGTGACTTCCTGCCTGTCGTCTCCACCAACGACATCCCACAGCTCCTCGCCAAGAAGATAACTCTTCATGCACGACTTCCAATTCTTAAAGTTAGTCGGCGTTAAGAGTTCAATGCCCAGACCTCTTGCTAAGCTCCCTTCCATTGCAACACCTGTTGGCAACCTTTCAGCAGCTCCGAGCAACAACACAGGTTGATCACCACTCAATCACATAGTAACAACACTGGCTGACTTCCGCTCACGCAACTGAACCTCAGCAACCTCAGAAACCTCCCTCTGATACCATGTTAAATTTTCTCAACGTGGTCAGCAAGATAGCCCAAACGCCAAATTAATATCTTCGAAACTACCCAGTTCGCACGTTGAACCAGCGGAAACCAAGGACTAGAGGTACAGAGGTAAATCTCAACAAACAATGGAAGCACAAGCAGGTCTTATATTCATTCACTTCTTTACAATGCGAGGCATACATAGCGAGACATGATTTCGCTAGTATAACAGCTGAAAAACAGAAGCACCAAAAACAAGCCGGGCGGACAGCACCCGAGTCCGCCGAGACCGCGAGGTCGCCGAGGTCGCCGAAGCCGCCCGAACTATGCTGCAATCCGCCGAATACCACGGAGTCCGCCGAAGCCGCGAGGCCGCGCGGACACACCGTTATTCGCCTCCTGCTGAACTCGAACTGAGGAACACCCCTACCCGCCTGAAGCCGGCGGACAGGTTATTGAAGCTGGCAAAGTTGAAACAGAACTGACAAGCCGCAGAGCGACCTCCTGCTGAGTCCGCAGAGACCGCACACTTCCAAGCACTTGACCGAAGTCACAGCCAAACTCCTGGCTCCTTGTAGTTATCCGCGCGACCTGCAAACAGCAAACCGTCAGCCTGAAACAATCCGTGCGGACTGGCAAACACAGACCGCAGCACTTTGCACACCCCAACTTACTGTTCACTCAAGTTACTGTAGATGTGCCAGGGGGGTCCTATTTATAGGCCGGGTGAGGAGTGTGGTCACCGCCCAAGAGATAGCGACACCGCCCCAGCCCGCGCGAATACAAACCACCGTCCGCTGAGTCCGCGAGGACTTAGCCGGTCACCAAGGAAAACCGTCAGGAGCAAGGCAACCATTGACGAACCCTCTCCAGTCCGCCTAAGCTAAGCGGACAAGGCATCAGCCCGCAAAGCTCCAACCGCTTCAGGACAGCAAACCCCCTTCAATGGCTGTCCGCACCAACCCGAGGCAGTCCGCAAGACACACACCTCAATCCGCCACAAGTCCACGACCAAAGGCAGCTAAAGACAGACCGCCCGGTCACAGCGGACTCGGCGGATACAGCGGACACACTGAACTCGGCACCAAGTGTGACCAAGCCCAAAACCATAAGGGGCTAATGCGAGCTTGGCGGACGCAAAACTCCAGTCCGCCAAAACACCACAGCGCAGACCACCACAGTCCGCGAGCTCCTCGCACTCCTGCCCTATCACAGCGGTCAACCGCGGACTCCAAAACTCAGTCCGCCAAACGACCTCCACATCAAATCGCCTGCTGTGCCACCAGAGCTCGACAAGGCCTCAGCCAAGCTCTTAGCTCAGTCCGCAACAGCCCACACCGCGGACACTCCAGTCCGCAAGCTACCCGCGGACACGAGCCAAACCGCCTATCAACACAAGCTTGCACCCGCGGCCACTGAGCTATGCACCAGTCCGCAACCTTCATCCGCACAGGCCGCTCCTTGGCAAAGCCAATCAGCAAACACCCTATCCGCAGAAACCAGGCCGCATAGTCCGCGGACTCAACCCGTGCAAACCGCTCAGAAGAACAACTGGCTTCCCACTAGACCTTCCACCAGGCCGCACATCGCAGTCCGCCCAGTCCGCCCAGTCCGCCAAAGCTGTCCGCCACAGTCCGCGCGGCCTGTCCCGTCACCCACTTCCACTTCACAAATTTCAACAGTTTCTATTCATTTATATTTATTTCATTTAGAAATCTAGTGTTTGGTATTTGGACTCTACATTAATTAATGAGAAAAACTTCAAAAAAAAAGTTGATGGAGCTCAAGTTTGTTGTAGGAAAATCATTCATAAAATAATGAAATACTTCATGAGTGTATAAGAATCATACGTAAAAGAATGAACTACACAAACTTGGGATCGATCATATGCACCTATTCCGTATTGATTTGGGATCATCGATCGCTCCCTATAACTAATAACTTTTGTTGATGCATGGCCGATTTTCTTAGCCGATCATCGGTCGTTCCTAATGGTTGAATCCCCGATCGCCGACCGCTCCTTATAGCCGATCGTCGGCGGCTTTTTGTTGTTGTTCGCCAACCCCCTATCGATGATTTTGACCGATTATTTATTAAGTTTTCTTTAATATTATTTCTTATCGGCTTTAATATTATTTCCATGTGAATTTATAACTACTCTTTTACTTAATAATTTCGACATTGAATTATATGTTCTTATTATAGATATTATTATATTTAAATTTATAGCAGTTAATTTTGTGTATGATCGCATTAAGCTCTTCTACTTTAAAGATATTTTTTTTGTATCGTCGTTAATACGGGTCGCTTAGCGCTCTCTCGGTTTGAAGAATTGAACTGTCTTAGCAA
The DNA here is from genome assembly GCA_039583875.1 of Platanthera guangdongensis. NCBI lineage: Eukaryota > Viridiplantae > Streptophyta > Magnoliopsida > Asparagales > Orchidaceae > Platanthera > Platanthera guangdongensis. Next base: position 20,338,753 of record CM077164.1, read on the forward strand.
TCAGTTAAAAAGGAACCAATAGCAAAGACGACATGACTTTTTTACGTGAAAAAAACTTGGAAAGATAAAAAACCACAGGTCGGATCGGTGCCGATCAAATCCTCTAGTTTGTTTGAGATTACAAATGTTAGAATATTAGAGAGGGTGACATGTCACCACTCTGTTTACAAGTACTTGAAAGTAAAAAGATGCAAAGTTTAGCTCCGTATGTGCACATATAAGTGACTTCTAGAGCGTTCTCTTGAGCATGAACTTGAGTTGGTACTTGAGTCGGTGCTTGAGAAAACACACATGTGGAAAGCAAAATCCACCATTTTGGAAGAGCGAGGGAGCGTGCGGACAGAACACTTGAGCAAAGTAAGCACTCGAGCCAGAGAGTAAGAGAGTTACATGTCTTTGCCAAAAAACCTTCAGAGTTCTAAGTCTTCGACGGAAAATCGTTAGAACTCTTCTCTCTTCTTGTTTACTTGTTTTCAAATGAAGACCTAGCTATGACCCCTTTTATAACTTTCTTAAGGGGCACATTCGTAATTGTGCCCTCTTGGAATTTAAATCGGTGAATGAAGTTGCACGATTCTGACTATCTAGATCACCAATTTTCGGAAAAGATGTCAATGCCTCTCGGACGCTCCAGGCATGCATCCCGGGTGGCTCAGGCGGATAGCCGACAAGATGGCAGCGGTAGGTGGGTGGTGACGGCGGTCGTCGTCGGGCACCGGCGGGAGCGCCCGTGTGCGCCTGCGCCGCCCACGTGCGCACTGGCCACGAGTTGGCTATGTGCGTGTGCTAGCCGCCGGTGCGCGCTTGTATTGTGAGGTGTTATGTGGGCCTTGGCCGGGTCTAGCTTGCACGTACATCTTGCTTGGTTGGCATGACCCGCTTTGGTGACTCGGTCAAAGTCCAAACTGGCTCAACTCGAATCTTTTTAGAGAAACTTTATCAAATGACCTCCAATTTTTGCAGTCGTGAATTGCGAAGACACAAGCCCAAAATTTTCGTTATGAACTCGCTAATCTTCAGCCGGTATATTTTAATAAAATAATGAGCGCTAGGCGGATTATTATCCTTTTACATCATGAAATTACAAATATTATTTCTTTAAATCTGGAGATTTACTATAGATTTATTTAATATTCTCTGCCACCTTTGCAAGAAATTGGTCATGAATTGTTAGTGTATATTTGGACGAATAACGGGTTCGGAGGCATAACGGGTCAGTTCGGACACGTGTAGATCCGATACCCGTAGAAACTTCTTGGATTTGCCTATTTATACCCACCTAGGAGCAACGGGTAGGAGATTCCACTTAGATCCCCATCCGGATGCTTCGAGGGACATATCATTCTCGAAGCACTAACCCTTGTCGCTCGATTTCCCGTCTTTCCCATCTCCCGCAACCACTCCGCTCCCGTAAAAAATCATGGCCCTGCAGTTGAAAAAAAAGGGCGCCTCCGGTTTTGATCGGGAGGAGAAATCTCGCCGACTGAGAAGAACACGCCGCTGCTCTCTCTCGCGCCGGTGGAAACGTGAGTCCTGCGGTTCTCGCACTCTCCCGTAACCGCTTGATTCGCCGCTCCCCGGGATCCACATCAAAAGATCTGAGATTGGAATCAGATCAAGGTTTTTTCGACTTTGTGATCTCTGTTTCGCTGGCTAGAAGGAACACAACATCATCGTGAAGGAAGAAGTTTTGCACGCCGGGAGGAAACCGCACTTGTATCTCTGCCGATCATGGAACATATCTGTCACTGATCTGTGAAGATCAAGAGGAGGACGACATCACTTGTCCTCAAAGTTGTTCCTGCAGCTACAAGTTGAGGTTGTAGGTCAAAGCCAATTAATCACAGAAATCCAATCAAATTATCTATTCTTTCAAGAGGAGAAAGGACACCCATGTTGATTCCTGTTGTCCAGATTCAGTTGGTTTGTTGTTGCCTATGCGTGTCTTGCCGTCTGGAGTAGCAAAAGAGATTTAGTTCAAAGTCAAGATGATGAAGGGTGGGAACTTCTCATCTCCTGTGCCAATGAACAAAATAGAGAAATTTACGACCACAGAGTTCAATGACTGCAAGCTGAATACCCAGTTTGGGATGAAGTACCTGAACGTGTTTTACCCCGTTCAGTCTGATTGCGCTGAAGTTTCTGGGACTGATGATGAAGCTCAGTGGGTCCACGATGAGGATTTCTGTCGCGACTACCTACTGAACTATCTGTCCTCCAGCTTGGCAAAGACGTACATCAAGATGAAGACTGTCAAGAAAATCTGGGAGGCACTGGAGGAGCACTTCAGGTAAGAGGAGGATCTGTCCAAGGCACACATGGTGGACAAATTTCATTCCTTCATGTTCGACGAGGAAAATGTCATTCTCCCTCAGGTATCAGATTTTGAAGCATTAGTAGATTCTTTACATAGTGAGAATATTTCCCTGCCAGACAGCTTTGTTGTTGGCACGATTATTTTTAAACTGCTCTCTACGTGCTACAACTTTAAAACTGAAATGTACCGCAAGAAGATGCAAGTCGCTCTTAATGACCTCAAGCGATTTATTCGCATTGAGGATGAAAATAAGACTCGACACGCTTTAGAAATTGTTAGCAAGCAGAAGGCTGCGGCTAACATGATGCTTAGTTCTAAACGCGTACTAAACCCTAAGAGGACCAGACCCTCCTATGGTAGCTCCCAAGTTGCAGGCCCTAACAAACACAATAAAAAATTCAAGGGCAAGTGTTTTAACTGCAACAAGTGGGGACACAGCACATCTAATTGCAGGCTCACTAAAATGGAAAGAACCAAAGCACCACAGGATGACAACCACGTCAATATGGTCAGCTAAGCTGAGTCTTCCGACTTTGTTGCAATGGTCGGAAATGCTAAGGCTAACACAGAGTGTTACTTGGATTCGGGGGTGACGTGTCACGTTTGCAACAATTCTGCTCTTATAACAAGGCTCACTACTGTGAAAGAGTCTGTGACGGTGGCCAATGGCGAGACAGCTGACATACTGAAGGTGGGGAACGTAATCTTGATGCTATCCTCAGGTAAGTCTTTAATTTTAAAGAACGTCAAATTTATTCCTTCATTAGCTGCTAACTTAGTGTCTATTAGTCTATTATGTGATGCTGGTGTGTCATTTACTTTTTGTAGCGGTAGAGTAACACTGTCAGTTAACTCACACTATTTTGGATGTGCATACATCCAAAATAGAATGTATCGACTAAGTCTAGCAAACGAATTAGTTCAACAGGTTCAAACAAACTTAGTTAGCTTTAAGACTCTACATGAGAGACTATGACACGTAAACTATAGGAAAATATTCCAAATAGCTAGAACTCACCAGATCACATTAGACACTAAATCTCCGCCTGAGAAATATGACGTGTGTGCTCAGACTAAGATTACTATGAAATCTTTTAGTGTGGTTACTAGGAGCACAACACCCCTAGAGCTTATACATTCTGATATATGTGACTTTAAAAGTTTTGTCACAAGAGGAGGAAGGAAGTATATGATCACATTTATAGATGACTGTTCTAGGTTCTATCACATCTATCTTCTTAAAACTAAAGATGAAGCATTTGAAAAGTTTTGTTTTTTTCAAAACCAGGGTAGAAAACCAACTATACATGAGAATAAAAAGGTTTAGAAGTGATAGAGGAGGATAATACATGTCCTGTGAATTCCGGGGTCTCCTTGCCTCTCAAGGGATCATAGTAGAAACCATTGCTCCTTACTCACCCCAATCAAATGGTATAGCCGAGCGAAAAAATAGAACATTAACAGAGATGTTGAATTCTATGTTGCTCATTGCTAACATGTCTACTGCCTATTGGGGAGAAGCAGTTTTAACTGCAAACAACATTCTGAACAAAATCTCTCATGCTAAGTTAGACGTCACACCTTACGAGCTTTGGTTTAAGAGACCCCCGACATTAACAAAACTTAAGACCTGGGGCTGCATAGCCTATGTCAGGGTCTCTGACCCTAGAGGGTCTAAACTTGGACCTAGGATGAATACGTGTGTCTACTTAGGTTGTGTTGAAGATAGTGCTGTAGATTGATTCTTAGACCCGTCTAATAATATAATTATTAAATCTAGGGATGCCGTGTTTTTTGAGGATAAGTTCCTTAAGGATAAGAACCTGGCAATCTTTAGTATGCAAGTAACTATTACTGAGGAAGAACCTGAATCAGTATCGAGTACCTCCTATTCAAACCCGGTAGACAATAATGTCCTAGCGTCTAGACGGACTTTGGTGAAAGAGCGAACTCCTAGAACCTTTGATAGTGACTTTATTACTTACCACGTTGAGACTGATCCATCCACCTATAAGGACGCGATGAGATTGAGGGATTACCTACTCTGTAAAGAGGCCATTGATGAAGCGATAAACTCTTTGCTTCAAAACAACACCTAGACTTTGGTTGATAAGCCAAAATGGGCTAAAACTATAGGGTGTAAGTGTGTTCTGAAAAAGAAGCTCAACCATGACGGTAGCGTAGCTAAGTATAAACCACGTCTGGTGGCTAAATGTTTCACATAAATTAGTGGGGTGGATTACTTTGATGTATATTCACCAGTGTGTCACTTAGTAACCATTAGGATACTCCTTGTTATTGCGTCTATTGAGAATTTTATTGTTCATGAAATGGATGTTAAGTCTGTATTTTTGAACGGAGATCTGACTAAAGAGATATACATGAGCCAACCTGAAGGTTTCATCGTAGACGGTTGCGAAAGTAAGGTCTGTAAGTTAATCAAGTCGCTTTACTGACTAAAACAAGTACCAAAATTATGGCATGAGAAGTTGGATGTACTTTACTCCCCCAGAATCCATGGTTGGAGCTGTGCACATTCAGCCTTATGCAAAGTGCCCTAGCATGTTCTTTTTTTTTTGACTTAAGTTGACATTAGGTCACCTTATTATGATCTTTTTTGTTCATTTTTGTAATTTTTGACATTTTTTCGACCATGAAATTGGGTAATAAGAGTTTTTCTTGTGATGGTCAAAATTATTTTAAAGATATGATCAGCTAATTTAAAGTTTGACCTAATTAAGTTCTCTAAAAATATGACATAAAGGTGGGAGAAGAGCCAATTTGTATTGTTATCATTCTCCTAAATTTCTTTAAAAAACATTCTTGTGTGTGTGGCACTAAGTGAATATTATCATAACTACTTGTAATAATTAGACAAAAGGACACATGTTTTCTTCTGTGCTTAATTATAGTAAGGACTGCTGCTCGTCCTCCGGTTTTTTTCGGTCCAGAGAAATCGGACCGTCTTAGCTCGGAATCAGACCAGGAGCGCAGAAAGTCAAAGTAAACTGCGACAAATGACAAAAGACAGTTTTGATGTGGAAAATCCGGAAAGGATGAAAAATCACATGGTTGGAGCTGTGCCGAGCCAACTCGGAGTCTTACAATGATTGATTTGATCTCGGAGGGTGACAGACTGCTACTCTGTTACAAGTGCAAAGTACAAAAAATGAGGAAAAACGACAAAGTCCTCGAAACCTCGATGGAAGCGCTCCAGCCTTGAAATGTTGTTGAGCTCGCAGAACCTTGGTGGGAGGGTTTCGACTGGAAAATTCTCTAAGTCCACGGAGCTTCTGGAGGGAGTGCTCTCGTTGATGCGGAGTCTTGATGGGAGCACTCTCGCGGAGTCGGTTTACGTGACTTGGACCGTGGTGAAAACTTAGCGCATGGAGAAGAGCGGAGATAATTTCTTAGCGAAGAATTGACCAAAGTCCACGGTCCCGACGGAAAACTTCAGAGCTCTCTTCTGCCTCCGGAGTTGCTTGCTTTCAAATGAAAACTTGAGAGCATATTTATAGTTTTTTGGAGGGTTATGACGGTAATAGCGTTGGAGAGTGATTTGTGTTGGTGAATGACGTCGCTCCATTTCGAACACCTGGATCACCTATTTCACCAAAATGACGGGAGTGCCCCCCCCCCTCCCCCCCGGCAGTTCAGGCGGCACGGGTAAGGACCGCGGATGCGGCGGAGGTCGGAGGTGGCGACAGCAGCTAGAGACGGCAGCGGGCGACGACACACGCGGAGGACACTACGCGAGCGCGGGACACGAGCGCGCGTCTGCCCGCGTGCGGGGTGCGGCTCCGCAGTGCGCAACCTTGTGGGGCAAGGTCACGCGGGGCGCATGGCGCGCGGCCTCACGCAGTGCGGACACACGGTCCTGCGCTGAAGTGTGGCCTTGCGCGGCCGCACGTACAGTGTGCGACCTCGGGGAATGCGGTCGTGCAGTGCGAGGCCCTGCGCGGCCGCATGGTGTGCGGCCTCGTGCAGTGCATCCGTGTAGTGCGGTCGTGCAGTGCGCGGCCTTGCGCAGTGCGGTCGCGCGGCCATGCGTTGTTCGGCTGTGAGGTGCGCGGCCGCGCGGCCTGGGCCCCAGGCCGCGCGCGCGCGCAAGCCGCTTGGGGCGCTGTCCCGGCGCTCTGGCGGGGGTACGTGCGATTTTGCCCTCTTCTCTGGAGTTTTTGGGCCTTTTGGGTGAGCACAGTTTTTTCTGCCCGGTCCGTCTTGTCGGGTTTGCTTGCTCCTGTCTCTGGCCAAAAACCTTTCCGGTTCGACTTAGAAAATTCAAGGGGTACCCCACCAAAGAACAAGATGAAAATGTTTAAAATTTTACATTACAAATGAGACGTTCTACCTTCTATATAGTATTAGTGGGCGTGCGTGGGTGAGTTCCTCGTAAGATTAGTGTGTAATGACAACATTCTACAAATGTTGCTCGATGTCTCTCTTGTACTAAACATTTTTTTGTAAAGTTAAATCCTATAATAACTACAATAATGCCCTTTAATATATTTATGAGAACTTATGCTCATGTTTTAAGAAAATTAAGACAAAATTTCAATAATGTGAACAAAAATATTTAAAAATAAATAAAGGGCCACTGGATTCCCATTGGTTGAGTATAAACAAAGGAACAAATATGAGAAAATTGTTGCCAAAGGAAATAATACTAGATGCTCAACTCCATCACTTTAGGAATAGGAAGCATTGTTATAGGCATGGAGAAGCAATGTCTTCATGCATATTCTATGTTTCCCAAACATAAGAGGGAATAATAGAATCTATATTTCTTTCAACTTTTTTTAATGTAGTGCAATAAATCTAAAGCCTACAAGATTAAAACCTAAAGATTATTTCAAGTTAATCATAATAAATTAACAATTATTTTAAATTAAGGCTTAAACATAGAGGGGGTTATAGTATCATCACACCAAATCAAGGTCTTAAAATTTATTTCAACTTAATTGCATTTAATTAAAAATTTAAGGCCCTAATATAGAGGAGATTATAGATCTATGTTTCTTTAAAATATATTTTTAACAATGTTGTGCATCAAATCAAGACATCCATTCTTTAACAATGTAATGCACATCAAGGCCTATTAATCTATATAGAATTAATCACATTTAATTGATAATTAATCATGTAATATAGTTCATATACTCATTACTTTATCACCCTATGAAAGAAAAAAAACTTAAAACTATTTGACAAATCAACTATAAATAAAAGAAAAAATTATGACTAATTGACAATGTAATATTTATTGGCATGAGCTTGGTCTCTTTTCCATGCTCGCATTTCATTTTCAATATTTAAGAGGAAGTTATAAGTACACCTCCAGGTTACTCCCCTTTTGCTCCCGGAAGACCCGGTTCATCATCCTTTGATACGTTGTCCGTGCATTTTTTAGTCCAAAAGGTATCATCTTGTAGTAGGAGCACCCGTCTTGAGTGATGAAGGAGACATCTTTGATATCAGGCGGGTGCATCCTGATCTGATGATAACTTGTAAAAGCATCTAGAAAACTTATTACAGAAAAATCGACGGCTGAATCAACAAGCGCGTCGATCTGAGGCAAGGGGTAACAATCTTTAGAACATGATTTATTTAGAAGAGAGAAATCTACACACATCCTCCAACGGCCATCCTATTTTTTAACCATTACAACATTGGAGACTCAGCCTGAATATTGGATCTCTGAAATGAATCAATCCTTGAGGAGCTTACCCGCCTCCTCCCGGATGGGCTCGGCCAGCTTTTCCACGGTAGACCTCTTCGATGGGGTGAGCCTCGGGATCTAGGTTGAGGCAGTGCCAAACGGACCCTAAGAATGCCCGCGGGTCTCGAAGAAAGCGTTCTAACTTACGATGATAACGAATATATATTCATATCTACAATAATGGTGAAATTAAAGTTCTAAAGAATACTTAGATGAATATTGAGGACATTTTTGTTGGAGTTTCTATTCATTTATATTTATTTCATTTAGAAATCTAGTGTTTGTTATTTGGACTCTACATTAATTAATGAGAAAGATTTCAAAAAAAATTGATGGAGCTCAAATTTGTTGTAGGAAAATCATTCATAAAATAATGAAATACTTCATGAGTGTATAAGAATCATTCGTAAAAGAATGAACTACACAAACTTGGGATCGATCATATGCACCTATTCCGTATTGATTTGGGATCATCGATCGCTCCCTATAACTAATAACTTTTGTCCATGCATGGCCGATTTTCTTAGCCGATCATCGGTCTTTCCTAATGGTTGAATCGCCGATCGCCGACCGCTCCTTATAGCCGATCGTCGGCGGGTTTTTGTTGTTGTTCGCCAACCCCCTATCGATGATTTTGACCGAGTATTTATTAAGTTTTCTTTAATATTATTTCTTATCGCTTTAATATTATTTCCATGTGAATTTATAACTACTCTTTTACTTAATAATTTCGACATTGAATTATATGTTCTTATTATAAATATTATTATATTTAAATTTATAGCAGTTAATTTTGTGTATGATCGCATTAAGCTCTTCTACTTTAAGATAATTTTTTTGTATGGTCGTTAGTACGGTCGCTTAGCGCTCTTTCGGTTTGAAGAATTGAATTGTCTTAGCAATCAGTTAAAAAGGAACCAATAGCAAAGACGACAAGATTTTTTTACGTCAAAAAACTTGGAAAGATAAAAAACCACAGGTCGGATCGGTGCCGATCAAATCCACTAGTTTGTTTGAGATTACAAATGTTAGAATATTAGAGAGGGTGACATGTCACCACTCTGCTTGCAAGTACTTGAAAGTAAAAAGATGCAACGTTTAGCTCCCTATGTGCACATAGAAGTGACTTCTAGAGCATTCTCTTGAGCAGGAACTTGAGTCGGTACTTGAGTCAGTGCTTGAGCAAACAGACATGTGGAAAGCAAAATCCACCATTTTGGAAGAGCGAGGGAGCGTGTGGAGTGAACACTTGACCAAAGTAAGCACTCGAGCCAGAGAGTAAGAGAGTTACATGTCTTTGCCAAAAAACCTTCAGAGTTCTAAGACTTCGCCGGAAAATCGTTAGAACTCTTCTCTCTTCTTGTTTACTTGTTTTCAAATGAAGACCGAGTTATGACCCCTTTTATAACTTTTTTAAGGGGCACATTCGTAATTGCGCCATATTGAAATTTAAATCTGTGAATGAAGCTGCACGATTCTGACCATCCAGATCACCAATTTTCGAAAAAGATGTCAATGCCCCTTGGACGCTCCAGGCATGCATCCCGGGTGGCCCGGGCGGATAGCCGACAAGCTGGCAGCGGAAGGTGGGTGGTGACGGAGGTCGTCATCGGGCACCGGCGGGAGCGCACGCGTGCGCCTGCGCCACCCGCGTGCGCACTGACCACGAGTTGGCTAGCTATGTGCGTGTGCTAACCGCCGGTGCGCGCTTGTATTGTGAGGTGTTATGTGGGCCTTGGCCGGGTCTAGCTTGCATGTACATCTTGCTTGGTTGGCATGGCCCGCTTTGGTGACTCGGTCAAAGTCCAAACTGGCTCAACTTGAATCTTTTTAGAGAAACCTTATCAAATGACCTCCAATTTTTGCAGCCGTGAATTGCGAAGACACGAGCTCAAAATTTTTGTTATGAACTCGCTAATCTTCAGCCGGTATATTTTAATAAAATAATGAGTGCAAGGCGGATTATTATCCTTTTACATCATGAAATTACAAATATTATTTCTTTAAATCTGAAGATTAACTTTAGATTTATTTAATATTCTCCGCCACCTTTTCAAGAAATTGGTCATGAATTGTTAGTGTATATTTGGACGAATAACGGGTTCAGAGGCATAACGGGTCAGTTCGGACACGTGTAGATCTGATACCCGTAGAAACTTCTTGGGTTTGTCTATTTATACCCACCTAGGAGCAACGAGTAGGAGATTCCACTTAGATCCCCATCCGGATGCTTCGAGCGACATATCATTCTCGAAGCACTAACCCATGTCGCTCGATTTTCCCGTCTTTCCCGTCTCTCGTAACCGCTTCGCTCCCGTAAAAAATCGTGGCCGTTGCAGTTGAAAAAAAAGGGCGCCGCCGGTTTTGATCGGGAGGAGGAATCTCGCCGACTGAGAAGAACACGCCGCTGCTCTCTCTCGCGCCAGTGGAAACGTGAGTCCTGCAGCTCTCGCACTCTCCCGTAACCGCTCGATTCGCCGATCGGGAAAGCCGTCGCCTGGAATCGAAAAGGGATAAAACCGCTCAATTTTTCCTGGAATCAACATCGGTGAAGTTCCGTTGTACCGCTACTTCGCTGGATCGCGCCGCCGTGTGATCGGGAAAAGGAATTTTTTTTCTTTTTTCATGTTCGTTTCTGTCCTGCCGCCTGGAGAAAAAAATACCCCTTGCTGCTCTGTCCGGCTGGCGCCTCTTGATCTCCCGTCGCCGCCTGTTGAGTGTTATCCTGCCGCTGTTTCAATCGCGAGGTAGGAAACATCCACCGCCATCGCTACTCCAAATCGCCGCTCGTCGGGATCCACATCAAAAGATCTGAGATTGGAATCAGATCAAGGTTTTTTCGACTTTGTGATCTCTATTTCGCTAGCTAGAAGGAACACAACATCATCATGAGGGAAGAAGTTTTGCACGCCGAGAGGAAACCACCCTTGTATCTCTGCCGATCATGGAGCAGATCTGTCACTGATCCGTGAAGATCAAGAGGAGGACGACAACACTTGTCCTCAAAGTTATTCCTGCATCTACAAGTTGAGGTCGTAGGTCAAAGTCAATTAATCACAGAAATCCATTCAAATTATCTATTCTTTCAAGAGGAGAAAGGGCACCCATGTTGATTCATGTTGTCCAGATTCAGTTGGTTTGTTGTTGCTTATGCGTGTCTTGTCGTGTGGAATAGCAAAAGAGATTTGGTTCAAAGTCAAGATGATGAAGGGTGGGAACTTCTCATCTCCGGTGCCAATGAACAAAATAGAGAAATTTACGGCCACGGAGTTCAACGACTGGAAGCTGAATACCCAGTTTGGAATGAAGTACCTGAACGTATTTTACACCGTTCAGTCTGATTGCGCTGAAGTTTCTGGGACTGATGATGAAGCTTAGTGGCTCCACGATGAGGAATTCTGTCGCGACTACCTGCTGAACTGTCTGTCTTCCAGCCCGACGAAAACGTGCATCAAGATGAAGACTGCCAAGGAAATCTGGGAGGCACTGGAGGAGCACTTCAGGCAAGAGGATGATCTGTCCAAGGCACACCTGGTGGACAAATTTCATTCCTTCATGTTCGACGAGGAGAAAGTCATTCTGCCTCAGGTATCAGATTTTGAAGTATTAGTAGATTCTTTACATAGTGAGAATATTTCCCTGCCAGACAGTTTTGTTGCTGGCACGATTATTTTTAAACTACCATCTACGTGGTACAACTTTAAAACTGAAATGTACTGTAAGAAGATGCAAGTCGGTCTTAATGACCTCAAGCAATTTATTCGCATTGAGGATGAAAATAGGACGACTCGACACGATTTAGAAACTGTTAGCAAGGAAAAGGTTGCGGCTAACATGTTCCTTAGTTCTAAACGCGTGTTGAACCCTAAGAGCACCAGACTCTCCCATGGTAGCTCCCAAGTTGCAGACTCTAATAAACACAATAAAAACTTTAAGGGCAAGTGTTTTAACTTCAATAAGTGGGAACACAGCGCATCTGATTACAGGCTCCCTAAAAGGAAAAGAACCAATGCACCACAGGATGACAACCACGCCAATAGGGTTAGCCAAGCTGAGCCTTCCGACTTTGTTGCAATGGTTGGAAACGCTAATGACAGCACGGAGTGGTACTTGGATTCGGTGGTGACGTGACACGTTTACAACAATTCTGCTCTTATGACAGGGCTCACTATTGTGAAAGAGTATGTGACGGTGGCCAATGGCGAGGCAGCTGACGTACTGAAGGTGGAGAACGTAACCTTGCTGCTATCCTCAAGTAAGTCTTTAATTTTAAAGAACGTCAAATTTATTCCTTCATTAGCTGCTAACTTAGTGTCCATTAGTCTATTATGTGATGCTTGTATGTCATTTATTTTTTGTAGCGGTAGAGTAACACTGTCAGTTAACTCACACTATTTTGGATATACATACATCCAAAATAGAATGTACCGAATAAGTCTAGCAAACGAATTAGTTCAACAAGTTCAAACAAACTTAGTTAGCTCTAAGACTCTACATGAGAGACTAGGACACGTGAACTATAGGAAAATATTCCAAATAGCTAGAACTCACCAGATCACTTTAGACACTAAGTCTCCGCCTGAGAAATGTGACGTGTGTGCTCAGACTACGATCACTAGGAAACCTTTTTGTGCGGCTATTATGAGCACAACACTCCTAAAACTTATACATTCTGATATATATGACTTTAAAAGTTTTGTCACCATGAGAGGAAGGAAGTATATGATCACATTTATAGATGACTGCTTTAGGTTCTATCACATATATCTTCTTAAAACTAAAGATGAAGCGTTTGAAAAGTTTTGTTTTTCCAAAACTAGGGTAGAAAGCCAACTAGACATGAGAATAAAGAGGTTTAGAAGTGATAGAAGAGGAGAATACATGTCTAGTGAGTTCTGGGGTTTCCTTGCCTCTCAAGGGATCATAGCAGAAACCACTGCTCTTTACTCACCCCAATTGAATGGTATAGACAAACAAAAAAATAGAACGTTAACAGAGATATTGAATTTTATGTTGCTCATTGCTGGCATGTCTACTGCCTATTGGGGAGAAGCAGTTTTAACTGCAAACAACATTTTGAGCAAAGTCCCTCATGCTAAGTTAAACGTCATACCTTACGAGCTTTGGTTTAATAGACCCCCCGACATTAACTAAACTTAAGACCTGAGGCTGCATAGCCTATGTCAGGGTCTTTGACCCTAGACGGTCTAAACTTGGACCTAGGACCAACACGTGTGTCTACTTAGGTTGCGCTGAAGATAGTGCTGCAGATAGATTCTTAGACCTGTCTAATAATATAATTATTGAATATATGGATGATGTGTTCTTTGATGATAAGTTCCTTAAGAATAAGAACCTAACAATCTCTAGTATGCAAGCAACTATTACTGAGAAAGAACCTGAATCAGTACCGAGCACCTCCTATTCAAACCCGGTAGACAATAATGTCCTAGCATCTAGACGGACTTTTGTGAGAGAGAGAACTCTCAGAACCTTTGGTAGTGACTTTATTATCTACCACATTGAGGCCGATCCATCCACCTATAAGGACGCGATGAGATCAAGGGATTACCTACTCTATAAAGAGACCATTGATGAAGAGATAAACTCTTTGCTTCAGAACAACACCTGGACGTTGGTTGATAAGCCAAAAGGAGCTAAAACTATAAGGTGAAAGTGAGTTCTGAAAAAGAAGCTCAACCCTGATGGTAGCGTAGCTAAGTATAAAGCATGTCTAGTGGCTAAATGTTTCACACAAATTAGTGGGGTGGCTTACTTTGATGTATATTCACCAGTGTGTCACTTAGCAACCATTAGGATACTCCTTGCTATTGCGTCTATCGAGAACTTTATTGTTCATCAAATGGATGTTAAGACTGCGTTTTTGAATGGAGATCTAACCGAAGAGATATACATGAGCCAACCTGAAGGTTTCATCGTAGACGGTCACGAAAGTAAGGTCTGTAAGTTAATCAAGTCGCTATATTGACTAAAACAAGCACCAAAATTATGACATGAGAAGTTTGACTATAATGTAAGGAACATGAGATTCATGTCGAGTCTCTCGGATAAATGTCTTTACATACGTCATAGATCGAATAGAGTCACTATAATATGCTTGTATATCGATGATATGCTGATTATTGGTTCTGATCAATCCGTAGTGGATGACATTAAGTCAGAACTAATGAAGGAGTTTAGCATTAAAGACCTATGTGTAGCTGAGACTATACTAGGCATGCAAGTGAGCTTTGGGAAAAATAGCATTTCCCTAAATCAAAGCCACTATATAAAGTCCATGTTAGATACGTGAGATTACAGTGAACGTAGAGCAGTGGAGACACCTTACGATTACAATAATCACTTGAAGCCCAATGATGGAGCAGCGGTTAGATAGTTAGATTACGTTAAACTGATTGGTAATCTCATGTATGCTATGATCTGCACAAGACCTGACATAGCCTTTACGGTCAGCATGTTGAGCAGATTCACTAGTAATCCTAGCCAAGACTATTGGGATGCTCTCGATAGGCTGATGTGATACCTAAAGCACACCCAAAAGTATGTTTTCTGTTATCATGGTCATCCTTTAGTTTTGGAAGGATATTCTCATGCATCATGGTGCTTAGAATTAAACGACAGCAAGTCCAATAGTGAATTTATATTCACACTGGGAGGAGTAGTTGTAGCCTAGAAGTCCAAGAGGCAATCAAGTATTGCACTGTCTTCTATGGAATCCGAACTCTACGCTCTAGCTTTAGCGGGAAAAGAAATAGAGTGGATAAGAGATTTGGTGATGGACATTTCACTGTCGAGCCTGAAGTTGAGTTCTGTTACAGTTTACTGCGACAAACAGACTACTAAAATGATTGCTATGAACACTTTGTTCAATAACAAAAGAAGGCAACTACGGATGAAACAAGCTTGGTTGACCTCCCTTACGAGTCAAGCGATTGCGAACCTCGTTGATGTGAGGTCAAAAGATAATGTTGCAGATGCCTTGACAAAGGGCTTAAATAGAGTTCTCATAATTAAAACATCGGAGGAGATGAGATTACAGTTCATAGAGATATGGAATTTCCTCTTATGTTTATGTTTTCATAGCAAGAACTTATAGTGGCAACATTCAAGCGTCTAATAACAGACTGAAAATCCCAAATAATTTTTTGATGGAAGCCCAAGATGGTTAGATGCTAGTCATTCCACACCTGATGACTTAACATCTTTCTCATTGTAAGCTTATTTGAGAATTATTCAACTGAAAATTGAAAGTCATTGTATGAGTTAATCTAACATTAGTGATCATAGCACATTATTGCACATTTGATAATATTGCAAATGACGGTGTGTCAAATCATATAATGAGGTACATAGTGATCACTAATGCATAAGATAACAACGTTTGATTTATTAAAATCAAAACTTGACTAGTCCTAGCTAGACTGGATAGAGATGCTGACAGTGTTACTTCACTACTGCTACAAGTGTTAAGCTCATTTAGGTAGAGCTAGTTTACTTTGATACGTCACTGCATATGTTTATAAATTCATAGAGTCTGACTCATGAAATTCCTTGCAGGCACTGGTGAAGATGGATGAGAGAAAGTAGATTTTGACTTACATGATAATGATCTACTCTCTGAGTAGAATTGTTACACGTTTATCCATTGTCATTTTTTATTTTTCCAGACTTATTTGTTATGGAGTAGCACATTTGTATTTTTCGGGATGTTTTATGTTATTGTTTAAAACTTATGTTTATGTTTTATATTAAATTGTGCTAACTCTTATGGAATGTGTAAAGTCGGAAACCTGTTTTTGATACTCTCCACTTTCTGCACTCCGAAACATACACGTTATTTGTCACAAATATATGAGAAGATTGTTAGTGCATATTTGGACGAATAACGGGTTCGGAGGCATAACAGGTCAGTTCGGACACGTGTAGATCTGATACCCGTAGAAACTTCTTGGGTTTGCCTATTTATATCCACCTAGGGGCAACGGGTAGGAGATTCCACTTAGATCCCCGTCTGGATGCTTCGAGCGACATATCATTAATTATGATTGAAAACCTTTTCTTTCTTAAGAGGAAAATATACGACAATATATTTTTTCGCCTTGTTAAGGGTGGCTCAAGGAATTCGGTAGACCAAAGTAAATTTAGTCATCTTAGCCCGCGGAGCGGTTGAGCGCGCAATCAGTCATAGAGAAAGTAGAGAAATAGATAGACAGTTTTTTAACGTGGAAAACTTGTGAACCGGGTAAAAAACTACGTGACCGATTCGATTTCGGTCAAACTTCACTATTTGCTGCTATTTACAAGATTTTGGAGAAATTGAGTGCGATAGATCGGTACTCGTTATCGCTTGGGGGATGAGAGAGGATGTTGCTTGTTCGGAGGGTCACAAGACACCACTCGTGAAGCTTAATACCAGTCTTCTCTGGTGGTGCAGAGTGCTTGTGATCGTTGTCTGGACGCTAAGTGCTGGGAGGTGGCATGTAGGAGGATTACTGAGGAGGCCAGCAGAACACCTTGTGTGTAGGAGCATCATGGACTTTGAAAAATCCTCAGGGTGCTCGATGAGAGACGGCTCGTAGGAGGATTTCGGCAGAGCTCTAGCCTGCAGGATGAGAAGATTGAGAGGAGAAAATGCTAGAATGAGATGTGTCTGATGTCCTATTTATAGACCCCAGTGATGGTTAACGTGGTTACGCGATTATCCGCATACCGTAACCACTCATTTACTAATTGCAGACCATTTTTAATATAGTTTACGACACATATTATTTTTATAATTTTATCAGGCACAAAGTGTAATTATTTTTTATAATTTTACAAAGGTGGAAGTGAATATTAAATAAATAACTTTTTATAATAATAAATAAATAATTTAAATAATATTAAATAGTTTTTATAACTTTACAAAAATGGAAGAGACCGTTTTTATAATTTTAAGTAATTTTAATAATTTTTCTAAGTGGTGACTGCAATTATTTTCGTTATTAGCACTTTCCCACGATGATAGTTATGTCGGTGGTTACCTGCGGAAGTTGAAGAAGCGGAAGTACCCCTTTGATCTAGCGGAGGTCTTCACTGTCGTCGACAGGTCCGACGTCTTCAGATCGAGTGGAGGACGTTGTCGAAAGGGAGAGGTCTCGTCGTCGAGAGCTCCGACGTTGAAGGCGCTCCGTCGAGTGGGATCACAGAGGCTAGTTGAGAGCTCCGGCGTGTGGAGGAATTTACAAAAGTCGTGCCCTAATCTAGCAGGATGAAATGTTTAAGTAGTGTAGGGGTTTGAAATATTATGAGATTCGGAAATGAAAGGATGTAAAATTATATGGAGGGAATTTAAACTTTTAGTTTGGATATATAAATTTTGGCATTTTTGATGGCTGAAATATTTATCAAAGTTTTGTAAAATTGTCTTTTCATTTGTGATCATTATATTTTCATCACTAAATTGAATTATTTAGTGACAAAATTTAATTTTGTTACTAAAAAATAATTTTTAGTGACTTAAGATATTTTGTGGCAAATATTTAATATTGTCACTAATTAATTGAAGATATTTTGTCACTAACTAATTATATTTTCATCACTAAATATTTTGTTACTAAAAGCTTATTTTCTTGCAGTGCTGAATGGTTACCCGCGAAACGAATGGCGGTGATCGAAGAGGGATGATCGGATGGCAGAGAGGGGCCGCCATTGATAGTTTCTGGACGACGAGCCCCCGACGGCGGGTGGCCGCTGGGGGAGGAGGGAGAGTTGTGATCGGCCGGTCGGGGAGGTCGGGTGTGGTGCCGGCCGCGCCATGCGGCCGTAGGCTCGTGACCACGATACACAACCGACCGGGAGGCCGACCGCAAACAAGCAGGTCGGGAAGGCCGGTCGCGACGCCTGTCGTTCCTGTGGCACAGTGACCACGAGGCGCGGCCGCATGCGTGCCGTCCAGGAAGGCCGACCGCAGAGTCGGTCACGCCTAGCGGTCGCGAGTGTGCGGCGCTGGACGCGCCTAGCGGTCGCGGGTTTGCGGCTGCGAGGCACAGCCTGTTGAAATTTGTAAAGTGAAAGTGGGTGAATGAAGCACTTGGACCTATCCACACGGACTACGCGGACAGGGTTGGCGGACTGCTAGGTCGGCAAGGATGTTGTAGACGGTTTGTTCTGTAGCAGCCTGGGTGGTCTGTTCGCGCGGACTACGCGAACACCAGCGGCGGTTAGCCATGCCGGCTTGTGCTCAACAAGCAGTTTGATTCCAGGAAGTAACCAGGCGGATAGAAACTCTATCCGCGGAGTCCGGCATGAAGCGGACTGAAGAACTGGAGCTCGGCAGACCGGTTTGGCAGTTGTCATGGTCTTACTCTGGTGCAGCGACAAGTGGAAGCCGCGGAGACCACCAGTCAGTGCAGACTGATACTGGAGTTCGCCAGGACAGGCGGACTGGATCCAGTGTCCGCTAGTAAGTGCGGACTGGCCCTTGTGGCATGTGGTGTGGACTTGGTTGGTTTTGAACCAATTCCATGTTTGGCTCAGTCCGGGGAGATCACACAGTGGAATGCGGACTGCTTCTCAGTCCGTCAAACTCAGCAGAAGTGTTGTGGGCCTTGGTTGCGAGTTTGGGAGAAGCAGACTGGAGATTGTGTCCGCAACTGTGTGCGGACTGGAGCTGGAGTCCGCTTAGTCCGACATCTGCCTTACTGGCATGGCTGTGGACTTGGGATATGCGGACTGGAGCAGTCTGCGGGATATGCGGACTGGAGAAGTTTGTGGTATGTGGATTGGAGTCGTCTACAGGGATATGCAGACTAGAGCTGTCCGCAGTATGTGCGGACTGGATCGGCGTGTCCGCTGAGTCCGGTTGTTGCTTTGGTGGCGAGGCCATGGGCTCGGGATTGGCGGACTGAAGCCGTGTGTCCGCTGAGTCAGGCAGGTGCCTTGATGGCGAGGCTGTTGGCTCAGGATAAGCGGGCTGGAGCTGTGTCCGCGAATTGGCGGACAGTGATGCTGCAGAGTCCGACTGTGGTGGTCCTGGCTTGGCCCTCGACGACAAGGCGGACTGGTGTTGTTGTCCGGCCTTGGTGATGTCTTGGCGGCTTGGCCTTTGGCGACAAGGAGGACTGGCGATTGTGTCCGGCCTTGGAGAAGCTAGGCGGGCTGGCTATCTTGCACATGCACGGCGGACTGGAATGTATCCGCGGACTGCATAGATGTCTTACTGCTGGATGTGGCGGTAATCCTATCGGCTAGGACGGTGACCACACTCATAATCGTGCATATAAATAGGACTCATGTCACATCATGAATAGTAATCTCAGTAGATAGCTGAAGTAAGTGAACAGTAACTTGAGCCCGCACAAGTTGCTGCGGACTGCTTTTTGGTGTCCGCGCGGTTTGGTTGAGTTGACCGGGTTGTGCTGTGCAGGTTGTGCGGATAGCGCTGGAAAGCCAGGACATGGCTCTGATTGCGATCAGGGACAGTGCAGACTCTGCGGTTAAGCAACAGACGGAAAACAGCAGGTCGCGGACATCGACCAGACGGTCTTCTATTTGGCAACTGGTTCGGGGTTCAATAAGTCGCATGCTTTAGGCGGACTGTTCTATTCGGCATCGCAGCGTATACGGTCTGGCGGCTAGGCGAACTCACGGTCAGGCGGCTTGCAGATCGATGGTTAGAGCTAATATTGGAATAAAGGGTAGTCCGCGCAGCTTGGGTTGCGGTCTGGCGACCTGGAAGACTGAGCGGACTCCACAACAGAAGATCGGCGGCTTGGTGGTTGAGTCCGCGCTGCTTGTTTCTCTTGTCTTGTATTTGTAGTTCTCTGCTTTCCCTTGGGTGGTTGTTTGGTGAAGCATGTCTCGACATGTATGTCTCGCTGTGTAGAGAAGATTGTTGTGAATCAATAAAGACTCTTGTGTTGCATGTGTTTGCTGGTTGACTGGCTTTAGTTGAGATAACCCCTGCTCACTCCAAGTTTCAGGGAATTTTCCGCGTGATCAAGGTGTGATCTTTATAATGTTGAGAATATTAATTTGGCATCAGGCTATCTTGTTGACCACCTGGAGAAAATTCAACGTGGTAGTAGTGCTAGGTTGTTGAATTTTAACACGGTTGAGGCCGGCCGTAGGCGCCGGTCGGGGAGATCAGCTGCAACGCCGACTGTACCTCGTGGCTGCGTTCTCATGATCACGAGGGACGGTCGTGGTCGGCCTGGAGGCCGGTCGCGGGCGCACCAGCCAAGTAGGGTGCAGGCCGTTGGGGGAGGCGGTGGCCGGCCGCGGGCGGTAGGTTGTGCGTGTGATGGTGGAAGGATTACGTGCGCGGATCGCACGTGCATCCGACACGCGAATCGCGCATGAGGCAATTATTCCCATAACCCCCCACTAAGTTAGTGTGGGTTATGGGATTCCGGTTAATCGCAACCCGATTTTTCTATAAATTTTGGGAGACCCCATCACACCTTAAGCGGGCCTTCCATTGCGAGTCTTGTTCAAGACGTATAAATTCCGTACGTGCTTTGTCATCTTTCTTTCATTATTTTTTGTAGATTTTTGGAGAGAGAGAGAGAGAGCCCACACAATGCTTGACGAGGGCCTCATATATTTAGTTCTCTCTCATGTTTGTCCTTTATTTTTTTGTATTCATGACATGTTTATATATGTATGCCAAACTTTTTATATCTTTACTGATTTAGTTTTGCAAAATCACTTTTGAAATTTTGTAAAATTTGTTAAGCTAAATAATGGGAGATTGTTGGGAAAACCCCTTATGATTTACTTTAACAAATTACGTTAAGTGATTTTATATCCTAAGTTTATTGCTCATAATGTATAGAGAGGGTAATATGATTTTAGAAGTCCTGGGATGCCAGTGGAGTAAAGGATATGAGAAAGACACTGAATTTTAGAGGAAAGCCAGGAAATACCAACATGCGTCGACTGGAAGTCGACTCAATTTCGACTCAATATCTACGCTAATTAGGTCAGAGCAATAAAATAAGTTTAATCAGTGTTAATTTATGATCTATATCGACGCATACTTCGATATATTGTCAATGTAACATCGATTATAGAGTTAATTTGACTGACAGTCTGAATGAAGCCAGAATTCGATGTTACTTCTATATGAACTCGATGTTACGATAAATAATATTTTAAATGAAAATTGTTCTAGGGATTAAATTAGAATTCATTCAAGAAAGTTTCAAACTAAATAACCATTTCTTGGGGACGTTAGAAGATGATTATATACAGAGAGAGACACATAATGATAAGAAATCAACAATATAAAGGAGGAATAAGCTACAACGTTCATTGCACACAGATTAAATCATGATTTGGAATATTGATTTCGACAGAGAAGATTAGGAAGATTATCATCTATAATTGAAGTTATTCCTTAAATTGATTGATCATTATCTTGTTCCTAAATCTGAATAGAGAATTTGTTCTTCTTCTTCTCAAGGGCTTATTAGTTGCTGCATCAAATTCAATGAAGATTAAACCATAATCTAGAATAAATAGCTAATAATTCTTGAGATCTTCTCATTCAAGGATTCATCAGATGTTCAAAAGTCAATTCACTTAGTGTCAACAAGTCTTCAGGATTCTGCTGAGAGGACTCATCAAGAAGATTACTACATATTCATATCCTCTTCTAATTTCTGCTTTTTGAACTTTTTCAATCTGTGAAAAGAGTTTTAAGACTACCTCTTCAAAGGATACATATAGAGGTTCTGAGAGTTTTCTTGTGAAAAATCTCAGATTATATTGGTTCAAAATATCCTTATCAAAAGATCTAGTGATTAGTTCTAAGAGTATTCTTATCAAAAGACTCAAACGCAATGATAGTGAATTCCTACCAATAGGGTAGAAGAGTGGATGTACCAAGATTTTGAGAAACCACTATATTTCTTGTGTCTTCTATGATTATGCATTTTTTCTAGGATTTTTTTATTTAATGTGTTGTGTTTATAATTAATTAACATAAATTTTGGTTGATCATCTGAGTATATGCAAATTCTGTGAAAAACATGCTTAAAATAAAAATAAAATTTAATTTATATTCACTCTCCTCTATAGAAAACTCTGAGGATTTAGTCAACTGCTCTCTCATTTCACCATCGATCACGATTACAGCTTCACGCTCAATCATTGTTTTAAATGTCCTCTGGCATGTCATGTTTTAGGGGAAAGTAATATGTTTTTCTAAAAAAATAGATTATGTTCTTTTATAAAATATAGGCCGACATGCTCGATTTTTTTCGATATATCAGTTGACACGACTTTTGAATATATCACTGCTATTTTATGTTATATTTATAGACACGCATCATATATTTAAATCGTCTATGAATATTATATTATGTATGTCTAAATCGATTGAACTTATTATTTCAATTTGTTAACATTTTATTCTTACAATAAATTTTGTATAATTGTTTCACAATTTTTAAATTTCATATTACAAAAATAGGGAAATATTTAATACATTTATTAGATGATTGTTTGTATATTTTTAATATAAATTTATAAGTTTGAAAATACTTATAATAAATCAAGTATTTTATTTTTAAATCTTTTTATATGCAATAAACTTATTATTATCAAAATAAAATTATTGTACAGTAGTAAATATATTTTACAATATATCATTTTGTATTTTCCCCATTATAGTGAGATAAAGACTTGAATGTTGTTGTTGTAAATAATTTTGTATTTTTTTAATAATATTTTTTCTTAGATACTATTCAAATTTATTTCATAATATAAATGCATCATTTTTTATCTATTTGTTATATTATTTTTCTATTTTTATAACATATAATTATAGTTACTATACATAAAATAAAATTTTTATTTATAATATATGAAAATCAGATATTTTAAAATATTTTTGATATGCCTCCAACTTCCAACTTCCAAAATTTAAAACATTGTGCGCAATTCCTAATCCACTAACGGAGCAGATTTCTAATGAAAAATCATGTCAGGGACGGACTCAATCGACTTGATAGTTCTTCTTGAACCAAGATGACCCGAACCCCTCTTATTTGAGAGATCTAGTGCCAAGAAATTGCAAAAAAAATAAAGGCATTAACAGAAAATGTTATGCATGCATCCTAAGACCGGAAGGAGAGATTTTGTTACCTTTCAATACCTCTTTCTTGCCATGGAAGCCTCGAATAGAACGGATGAGAACGTTCGCCTTCAAGTCCTTTCCGCAAATTCGGTCTTGGATCGACAAACGGAGCTCCGAAGCTCCAACAATGGTCGAATCTTGCTCTTCTTCCTCCTCCAAGCTCTCACGCACACCCTAGCCACAAACTAACGAATGACTTGAAAAAATGAGAGGAGAACCCTCTGCCCTATTTGAGGTTCACACACAAAAGATCTGGGCCATTGGATCAAGTTTCAAGAAGAACGGATTCCCAGAAATAACAAATTTACAAAAATGATTCATGTGCACTTTAAAAATAGCTCTCTGGTTCATATCATCGAGTGAACACGACGACATGAAAGTTCATGCGATGATATGCCGACAAACACAACGAAAAGCCATCATATGACTGCTATGAAACGACACTGTATAATGCACATGATGGTATTTTGAGTGCACACAACGATATTGTTGTGCACACGCCGATATTGCTGTGCACATGACGATATTATTGCGCGCCCGATGATATTCCTGTGCACCCGATGATATTACTATGCACACGACGATATTATTATGCACATAATAATATTATTGTGCAGACGATGATATTACTGTGGACACTACAATATTACTGTGCACATGACGATATTTGTCTTTATCGTTTGGTCAAGGAAAAACGAACTACTTGCTGCACTTAATCTAACACTCTCAGATCCTAGGTAAGATATTTATGCACATGGTGATATTTGTCTTTATTGTTACACCTCTCACATTTTAAAAGGCTATAGGAGGGAACTATGACGAATCACCACAAGAGCTTGTAATTTAGAAACTCCTCGATCTCGGTGATCTGGTTAGCCAAACGGGATGGCTCAGTGGCCTTCTTAGTAGCCAAAGTTATCACCATCTGGAGGGGCCGAGCTTACGTTCTTCTTGGCAGACATGATCCAAAAAGCGGATCTATGAGACCCCAAACCCTGTTTATAAGGGAGATGAAATGGTGCCTTTTTGTAGCTTGTTGAATGTGAGTTGTATGATTCTTTCCAAACTTTATGCGAGCTCGCAAAGAGTAGAGGTTATGTATAACTCATATTCGATGAGGTAGGCTATGTACTTGAGCAGTGGGCCTTGACATTATTAAGATATGGCCTACTGGCCTAAAAAAATGCTGAAAGAGATGATAATTAAAAGCCCGATTAGAGCTCACCAACACAACGATCAACTCACCAATGTGTGAGGTTCACTATCGAGCTAGCAGAGCCCCAATCCGCGAGAACTATAATAGACGAGCTCCTCCGAAGCCCATCATAAAACTCACCACGCAGTTACTTGGCTCACTGCGAGCCTACCTCACAGTCATCCCAGCTTAAGTCAAGCTCCCCGAGAAGGAGTCCCAGCCAGGCGACCTCGTCTAAGGTGACCCTAATCATCTCTCCTCCCTAAGAGGCCACCAAAAAATAGGTCACCAAATAATCAGGTATTCTGTATCTCCCAAAAGGTGGGGGTGACTATTCAGTCCATGTGTACACCTCGTGTTTGTCGAGTAGGTCCGCCAGGCCAGGCGAGCAGACCCGGGTAACCAGCCCGCACCAGAGCAACATGCGGGTGAACTCAGAACGACCAGCTCACTCCCGCCAAAGCTAGTTGGGCGAGCTGGGCGAGCCGGCCCACCCAGCCCGCGTCCGCCTGGAATTTATCGAACTAAGCCTCTGAGTTGAGATCGACGTTCATCGAACGGAGCTCGGCGTTTGTCGAACGGAGCTCAGCTTTCGTCGAGCTAAACTCAGAAGATAGGCACTTGAGTTTGTCGAACTAAGTTCGGTGTTTGTCGTACTCAATTTCTCTGAAGTTCCTTCTGTAGTAATAACCTCAGAACGGCCAGCTCGCTCCCGCCAAAGCTAGGCAGGCGAGCTGCGCTAGCCAGTCCATCCGACCCACTGTCCCATGGGCGACCAGGTCGCCAGTTGCCCGGCTCAGAACGAGGCGCTCGCGGGTTGCGGCGGCCTTGCTCGCGCTCGCCCAAGGTTGACAGGTGAGCTGCGGGAGCCAGTCTGTGTCCGCCCCGACAAGGTGGCAAACTTATGGCGAGCCGACCTCCCTATCCTTTGAACCCGTCCAGTGGGGCCCAGAGGCAAAATTACCTAGATGTCCTTATTGGGGGTGTAAATAGCTTGTTAGAACAGCAGAGTTACGTTATTTGCAGACCCACTTTTGGCTGCATATAGCTGTTTAGAACAACGGAAGTTGGCTATTTGCAGGCCGCCCTCAACAAAATATAAATAGACCCAAGGGGGTACCTAAAAAGGCACGTTCTCATTAGTGTCCCGATCTTTAGCGCTTTCTGAGGTAACCTTAGCTTAACATTTGGCTAAGGAGGGGAAGCACTCTAAGATCCTTCGGGTGTGTGGTGGGACCTCCACGTCGAGCTCTTGGGTATGTTCCTTGTTCCATTTTCTCGGTCGTTTGGCTCACATGAGAGAAGAAGGTGCGCGATCACCCGTTCCTCAAGGTTGAACTCCATAGAGACCGAATTTTCGATTTCAAAACCATGTACCCTTTGGATTGCCTATAAATAGGACCCCTCCCCAAATCACAAATGAGAGGCATGTTGACCCCCCAAGGTTCCCCAAAACCATTTTGTACCTCATTTGTTCCAAGCTTAACTCCTGGATTTGGAGGGGAAGTTCTTATACACTTATGGGTAAGCGGTGGGATCTCCATGATGTAGCATGAGTTCTTGTTTGTAGGAAATTCTGAGATTCTCCAGCTCCACTTAGTCTAATTTATCTTGAGTCAAGCAATGGAAAAGTATCATTCATCCCCCCTTTGGTTTGAACATTTTTGAAATCAAGATTTTCTTAGTTCCAACTTCATGGACACCATTTTATAATGGATCTCATCAGAGAGGTTCCATAAGGAGATGACAGATTCAAAGGCATGTAAGCCATGCACATGATCTTCTCTTACAGTGAACAAGGAGAAGTGTGGTTCCTGGAATCCGACTGGGATAGGTTCTCAGCAGATGACATTTGAGAAGAGGGAAAGTTCATCCTCCTCAGGGTTAGTGACTTCTTCAAAAATCAGAGCTCTTGATGAGCCAAGTACAACAACCAACCTTTAGAAATTTTGCTGCAGTCTGGGCGCTGTTGAGTGGATATAAGGGCGAATGTCTGGAGTGGTCATGTCCCGAGTGAGGGCTTTTTGCTCAAACATGCTAATAACTGTAAACATCAGGATCTTGAGATCACTTATACTGATTGTATTTTCCACATTAGGCTAGCACTCTGACACCCTCCCAGTTGGATCTACTCAATCCATTGTAAACAACAATTCAATGCTCGCTTAAATTTAAAAGTCGCATGTTCGTCCGAATGAGGCCAAAAATGCCTCAACTCTGAGCTCAAGGAATTTTGGGGTGAATTAAGCACCGTGGGTGGAAAATTACTTGGGTTATTAGGATAAAAATATGTCGGGAACATTCAGTTGTATGTGATATTACTAATTGAATTTGTTGTTACAATAATTAAATTTGGAGCACATAGATTTCACGAGTACAATGAAAGTCCGAAGATCGAGTTTGTTGGAG
The DNA here is from genome assembly GCA_039583875.1 of Platanthera guangdongensis. NCBI lineage: Eukaryota > Viridiplantae > Streptophyta > Magnoliopsida > Asparagales > Orchidaceae > Platanthera > Platanthera guangdongensis. The sequence continues at coordinate 20,365,538 of CM077164.1, forward strand.
CTTGAGTGCAACTCCATGATCATTTTTGATGCCTTTCATGATATTGTTTGTCCTTATCTATACTAGTGAGGAGCTGCCCAATTGTGCAGACTAAAAAAAGGGTTGTCCGAGTATATGAGAATTGGGCAGAGATAGAGATGTGTAGGGGCGGAACTAGGATTTTTGCTTGACTCGGGCACAATATTGAATGCAATGATAACATTGGAAATAAGCATAAAAATACAATGAACAACTTTAACATAGTTATTTCGTCCAACACTTCAAAACCTTTAAAAATAAAGGTATGAAAGATGAACAAGAACAAAATAAACATAATCATCCTTTAAGAGGGACCGTCCTTTCTATTAAAAAAATAGGGATCATCCTTTTTATTATAAATAATTCAAGAACAAAATGATAGGTTAAAACTACTGTTAATCAATTGGATTCATGGGAAAAAAATATGTGCATCGTAAATGTGGGGGGTTTCGGCTTTTTACGCACCCGGGCACTTGCCCGGGTGTGTCTGTGCCTGGATCCGCCTATGTAGATGTGCATCGTAAATGTTGTAAAAAAATAGGCCGAGCGAATATAATATTAGAGTTCGCGCCCGTTGTATTTTGAAACTAAGGTTGCACAGTTTCTTCACGGGCATTCACCCATATCGAGGAGAGAACTTGTATGTTGGTTTTTCGTCGAATTCTAATGCATGATTTAGTTCATTGATACATCTCCTATCTCCTATAAATCTATCCTCCTAAAAGTAAGTCATGATCTATCTTTGTCGGGTTTTTTTTGCCCCAAAGACACTCTCCGCCTTCATCAAACTAACATTATCAAATTCACAATATTTCACAAGTAAAGGGATCATAAGCCCAATATCAAATCAAAAGAGATCCAATCTAATTTCGCATCAAATCACACGACTAAAAAGTTCAATTTTTCGTCGAATTCTAATAATTGAGCATCAATTTTTTAAACTTTTCCCCATGCAAAATGTGCTATGACAATATGTAATACCAGATCTTTCACTCAAGTGACAACCTAATACTATTATAACCTTACACCGCATGAGCCCTTTGCCTGATCACCAATAACTATTAACAAGCATACCTTTTTTCTTAATTTTATGCTAACTATTGAGCTACATGCATTAAAAATACCATACAACAATAACTCGGCTTCAACAATAATTATGTTTGACATTCAACAATAATTATGTTTGTTAATTTGTAAAAAGAAATATATTTGATCAAGCGCTTCAACCACGAGTAGAAGTTGAGAAGCCTAGGGACATTTTCGTACGACTTAAGAGGACAACACTAACTCAACGTCAACCATGACTCGAAGTGAACAAAAACTCGTAACCTTAGCCACGGTTAGAAGAGAAAACAAAGAAGAAGAGAGTGGGAGAGAAGACTATACCCACATTGTCGCCGACATCACTAGGGTTATTCATGAAGAAGAGTAGAAGCATAGGGAGAGCGGACTAGAGTGAGAACTTTTGCCCATTCCTACAATATGAGATCAGAATTGTGTAAGACCAAAGTACTTGAGCCAAATTCGACAAAACTAAAGATGACACTACTCTCTCAAAGTGTAATACGGAACACGGATATTAAAATTCCATCCACTAATTTCAATTCCGCCCAATCAAAACCTTCAATCCAAATGAGAATTAGGATCCGTTCTTTTTGAGTCAAATAGATATTATCCATTTCACGACTCAAATTAGTCACTGATCCAGTCTCATCTTCTAATTCATCTACCTTATTATGATTTCACTACATTCATTAGTCATGCCTTCCTCTTTCATCCCATGAGTTAAATATTCCCTTACTTTTTCATTTTTTTTGCAATTTAACATAAATAAGAATTCATTGTCACCCTAAATAGACTAAGGTTCCGTTTGGGGGGACTTATTTTCACCAGTCAAGCGGTCGCGGCCGCATGAATCAGACCTTAATTAAGTCATGGTTCATGCGCTCGTGACCGCTTGACCGGTGAAAATAAGTCCTCCCAAACGGAGCCTAAATGGAGGAGTCTCAAATGGAAGATGACGATTGTTATTAGCACTGCAGTTTTGGCTAGTCGCACTACATATTTTCATATTTTTTGTGTTTTTTAGAAATACGTCTTGTACATGCATTTTTAGGAAAAGTGTTCAACACTAAAGTTGTAGATCTCGACGAGATCTACAACTTTCGTGTTGAACAGTTTTCCTTAAACTGAATGTACAAAGCGTATTTCTAAAAGACGCGAAACCTGAGCGTATATCTAAAGTACGCCTTCTACATACATTTTTAGAAAAAATGTTCAACACAAAAATTACAGATCTCGTCAAAATCTACAACTTTTATGTCAAATATTTTCCTAGAAATGCATATACAAACACGATACAACTAGCCAAAACTGCGTGAGGATCATAAAAAAAGGCGATGGTTAACCGCAACCCGTACTTGGCCAGTCGCACCCCAAAATCTTCCAATTTTTCGCGCCTTTTCGAAATACGCCTTGTACATGCAATTTCGGGAAAAGTGTTCAACAAAAAAGTTGTAGATATCGACGAATCTACAACTTTCGTGTTGAACATTTTTCCCGAAATTGCATGTACAAGGCCAATTTCGAAAAAGCGCAAAACTTGGGTATTTTTCCAAAGTACGTCTTGTACATGCATTTTTAGGAAAAGTGATCAACACAAAAATTGTAGATCTCGTCGATATCTACAACTTTCGTGGTGAACACTTTTCCTGATATTGCATGTACAAGGCGTATTTTAAAAAGACGTGAAAAATTGGGAGATTTTGGGGTGCGACTACCAAATTAAGGGGTTGCAGTTTACAATCACCAAAAAAAATTCTATCACTGATATAAAACTGCGGGCCACGGTTATAAGGGTTGGGGTTTTGATCAGAGGCTTTCTGATCGAAGTTCTCGAGAAAACGCCGTCGTCGTCGAGAGAAGTCGGAAGAGCGACGCCATCTACCTCTTTCGTCTCCGGCCAACGAAGCTCATTCAACCATCTAAACTTCACGGTCTTCTTCCCCAGCTTCGGCCATGCACGCGCCGGTTCTTGTCCTAAGTAAGCTCCCTACAAAGACAGCGCTCTTTCGCTCAGATTCTATTTTTCGTCATCCCTCGCCGTCTCGATGTTTTATTGGATCTTGGAGGTTACTGGATCCTATGTTAACTCGATACTTCAGCTGCATCGCGATCGAGAATCAAGTGTTTTTGTTTGAAGTTTAGCGGTTTCTGATCTACGTCCATCTTTGTGAAGGAATATTTTTCGGTGAATTGATTGTTTGTTTATTCTTAACGAGAAATGTGATACTGTCCTTGCGTAGGTTGCGCGCTTAAGATTAAATATAATGTTCGATTTATATACATGAAAAGACCATGATTTTAAGGTAATTTTTACCACATTCAATGAGAGATAATCTTGCTACGTGATCTTCCTTGGTTACTAGGTGAGTACTGAGGAGAACGGGGGAACTACTGAGGGGTCATATACCACTTATGATTGAGGGAACCTCTCCCAGAAGACTAGATGACTGTATACATGAGCATCATTTGTGCAAAAATTATATTATTATTTGTTTGTTTTTAGGCCTTTAAATTGGTAGATGTACATTAAATTCACATTCTATCTGTTGTACGTTTTTTTTCTTATGCTAAAATCTATATACTTTTTCTGCAAAATTGCTATCTTTTCCTGACAGGTATTGAAAGGTGAGGAAATTCACCTTGCTCCTGTTGACTGTGTTGTCCTTGATTTGTGTTTTACTTTTTTAGTTTTTTGGCTTGAATCAGAAATTTATCTTGTCTTGTTTACTGTGATGAGCAGAAGACTCTTTAAAGCGGGAGCAAGGACATAAAGTTCAACATGCTAACATCCAAGCCTCAAAGGTTTGTCTAGAAGTTCATGTAATTTAGAATTTTTATGTTCTATGGTGATAGTTTCTCTGTAAGATTTTTGTTTTTTGGGTTTAGAAATGTCTGCTTCACTTGCTATCAAGTTGCTACTCTATAAAATTAATTAATTTTGTTTACATATATCATATTCAATTTTGTGCGGTACACAAACAAAACTTCATTATATGCTTTAACATGATAAGTTAATTCTATTCATGTTTGTATGTTGGGTCTGATTGGGTTTTATCTTTCATGATTTTCTAGCTTTTGATATAAGCGCTTTACTAGGATGCACTTATAATTTGTTATGTACATATCTATGTGAAGCATCTGCAATAGAGGTGAAGTTATTCATTATCATGTTGTTAATAGTAGGTATTTGAATGAATGTGAAAGATGACAGATGCGGTAAAGCATGTTCTAAAATATGCCGAGAGGTTCATATTTATCAATTATCATACATGTGCATATATTTTATTTGTATTTTCTATGTATTCTTAACTGCTTTAGATTGGATTTGCAAACTTGTTAGATGTCATTTTGTGTCTATGCTTCTAGAAAATATCGCTATACAGATGAAAATATCATATTTTTGTTTCGATCTTATTTACATTAAGTTGGATCTTCCTTCTGAGAATGGATATAATGAACATCTTGCATTGTATGCATTATATCTCAGAAGGTTATACAAAACTGAGGTTTTTATGTCCTTAATTATACATATGATTTTGGCAAATAAAATTTTCAAAAACTCTTGAGATTTCTTCATTGTTGCATTTCTTCCAATTTATCCTTGGAATCAATAGTATGACATGTTGTATAGCCATGAGTTACAATTAATTCACAACATTTCTTATTAATGTCCCGTAATCCTTACCCCTTTCTCTCTTGCCGTTTCCAGTGTCTCTTGTTGCACTTTTACTGATTAAGAGATGGTTTGTAAAACAATTTCACTGCACACATTGCAAATCTATGTAATTCCACACAAATTTCTATTGGTAGGTTTCACAATGACATCACATCCTATTCTTGTCATAACTACCTATATTAAATCAAAACTGACTTAATTTTCTTCTGCCTGCCAATATTTATAACTTCTCTTTTGATTATCAAGAAACTACAGGTGATAGGTCAAATGATCATGTTTTGTGTTACTGCATAAAAGATAGACTAATTTCTTTTGATCTAATAAATAAAAGTTCATGTAACCTCTTGAGTATCTATATGAAAATTTTACATCTCAAGACCTATAATTCATCACACTTTCCTTTTATATTGATGTGATTAAGACTTTCCAAACTCAGAGCCGCCTCACTGAACGCTTTTATTATTATTATTATTATCATTATTATTATCACACTCTGTATATTTAATTTCATTTGCATCCATAGGGGTGTTTTTATGATATTAGATAAGTGCCTACTCTTGTGTATGTAAGGTAGTGGACGAGAGTCTTGAATTTATCTTTTTGGAGTCTTGAATAGGGCTGTAGAAATAGATCGAGCCCCGGTCTACCCGATTAAAACCTGGTAAGGTCCGGGCCAGACCTAGGTCGGGCTTAGGGGACCTCACAAATGTGTATTGATTTGGTTTTTTGGTCGATTTACTTAAATCAGTTTTCAGCATTCAGGTTTATTATTAAAATAATTTTAAACTTAAATATCTCAAGAAAAATTTTAAAAACATATGCTAAATAAATAAATAAATATTATTAAATTTCCTTTGCAGATGCTATATTGCAGTTAATACCTCATATTGCATGAAAAATTTATGGTTGATTTTTTTTATTGTGAAATTGAGTAATAAATATAAAAAAATATTAAAAAAATCATCTCAATAGTGTTTACTTTTTTTCGGTGTATAGAATATATGGATTGAAACATTTATTTAGATCCAAATAATTTGAAAATTATTCAAATGATGTAACTTGCACGATAGTTGAAAGATCATTGCTGGTAATATTTTTACCTGTTGTATTAGTCGGTGTGGTTCTTTTTTCAGAGAGGAAAATCGAATCGGACAGTTCAGTTTAGGCTATTTAAGACGATTTGGTCAGTTTTCGATTTTTATGCACATCCCTACTCACTAGACACCTTTTTTTACTGCTAGACCTAGCCCAGGCCCAAGCCCTCCAATTTATTTAAGGCCTAGACCTGTCTTGAAATAAGCCCATGCATAGGTTTGGCCCGAGCATGTATTGAAATAAGCCCAAGTATAGGTCTTGTCTAGGCTTGCTAGGCCTTTTTACACCACTAGTCTCTACTTTTGAGTAGTCTCTCGTTTATATATGAATTCGTTTTTTTTTGGAGGGGGGGGGGATCAATCTTGAAGAGAAGGTGCGAGCAATTATTCAGTTCTTGTTGCTATAAATTGGTCCTACGGTCCTACCTGCCGTACCGGTCGAACGCCGAGATCCACCACTGCCAAGATTCCAATAACTCTTAACCGTAGTCATTAGCCTTCTGGAAATCACGCTTGCAACTTTCGTTCACTATCTTTTTCCCTCACACGACCGAGACACGCAAGATCCAACCCTACAAGTGTTTAGACTCCCTTCCGCACTTGATTTCGACGCCCACACTCCTGCTCTAACAACTCTCTGACACAACACCTACCATAGCAGTGCTCGAACACACGTTCATCCTCCCTAGTTTGCATTCGACCATGTCTTCGCTCCTGTTCAGGACAGTGGCCGTGTGGCCTCTCCTCGCTATCCCAAGTACTTGACACAAAGCTACAACAATGATGATGCACTTCTAATGAAGAACATTGATAGCAATTTATTCTATTTAATTTATATTACCATTTAAACCTTGAAGGTTTTGAATATGTGACAATACTAGCAACACAATTTAATTCTTTTTTTAAAAAATAAATGCTAGATCTAACTTTTGGAATATATGGAATGAAAATGCTATTAAGGACTTTTTTTAATTGTAGGCAAGAGATTTTAGAATATTGAAGATTTTCTATTCACTCTTCAAAGAGTTTTTTTTTGAGTTGTGTTAGTAGGGTAAATATCAGCAAAAGTTCAATAAATACTACAAGAGAGATGCATTCTGCAATGTATACACCATTGCATAAACTAGATTGGTGACATGATGTTGAAAATGTATTTAGTGCATATTCAATTAAGCATTCAAAAAAGGCCCTACATGCCCTACCTGACTCTAGCCCTGGTTATGCTGGGCAAGCCTCAACATATTTGAAATGATGTCCACTGCCCAGTTGTAAAGCTGGGCATCACTTAGCATGCTGGGCATGACCTAGGCCTGGTCCGAGCTCCGGGCCAGACCTAGCAGGAAAAATAGGGCTATGGTGAGCTTAGGCCCGTCCTGGGCCTTCCGAGGCCTGGACCTTTGTGGGGGTTTTTAACTGGGTAGACTTGTGTCGGGAAACTTGGCCCTAACCTTTTTTGCACCTCTGTGTAATATCCAATAAAAGATCAACCATTGCGTAAATTTTATTTGTATGGGAGCGTTAATTGAGGAATTTGTTTAGACAAGAAAAATGAACAATTCTAGGGAGTACAATTAGATTGATAAGCAATGAGGTAAGTTAGATTTGGAGAAGTTGAATTGGTGTACTATTTTGAGCCTATATTAAGATACACAGATTTCCTAATACTGACATTAAGAAGTATATATTGATGAGATTGTTAAGCGTAGAGTTACTAATTACTTGAGAATAAGTAATTTTATAGTAGTATTTTACAAACAAACAATTTTTTGTTATAATTCTAATGATAATGCAATTAATGCAAACTATTAGAAGCAACAAATCAAATTTAGTGGATAGCAGGGAGATGTGCCAAATATATGTTGAAATTGATCTTGTCATATTGACGTCTCAACATCCTTTATATATTTAATATATAAGGTGAACAAATAGATATGGATGTAACATTGAATAGATAAATTCTTTCTCATTTTATGCAGAAGACTCATTTGGTAGAGTCAACTATTCCAGAATCTATTCCATAGCTTTCCATAATTTGTTTTCTAAAAAGTAATGTTTAAAAGAAAATTTTGCGGAAGCTGACATACATTTTGAATGAAGTTTCCAGTCTAGAAATATCACTCTCCTCTACTTTAAAAATGTAGGTATGTATTGTTATATTCAATTTCGTTTAAAGGGCCTTGATGAAGTTTTTTATTTGGTTTTTATGACTAGTATAATTTTAGGAGATAGTGGCATTGTATTCAGTAGCTACAGTAACAAAAATCCTAAAGTTACATTTTCATACTACATCATGCCTTATATGTAACATGTAAAATTATTTGTCATACTTCAGTAATTCAGTTTTTTGTTTTTAAATAAAGTTAAATAGGCATTTGAAATCTTGTTACATGCAGTGTGATATTTTCATAATGGGCAGTGTCTTATTTCTCACTATGACCTTTTTTGTTGTTTTTTTTTCATAGCCCTCTTGATCAAATATTTTTTTTTTGTTGAGCAGGCGGTTGCTGATATCATTCGCACTACCTTGGGACCTCGCTCAATGCTGAAGATGCTACTTGATGCTTCTGGAGGTGAGTCTAGTATTCAAAGCACTCTGGATTAGGCTAGGCATATATTTTTTTTCTGTCTTATCATGAGTGTTTATGGTTTACCTTATTTGTCAGAATCGTTTTTTATTTTAAATAGCATGAACATTTTTCTTTCCACTCTTCAGACATCCGTATTAAAATGTGCCAATATAGTTTGTGAACTGTGTTTGCAAGTACGGGTGGTAAGATATAAAATCAAAGAATCAGTAAGTACACCTTCAAACTCGAGTGTCTCACTAAAGATGGATATATCCCAAATGAGCGATGGATCGACATGCGACTCATCTGGGGGGTTATCCGGGAGAGGTATAATAAAATTCATCACAAATACGACGAGTACCAACGTAGGTTCCAAAAGCATATGAAGTGCTCTCATATAAATGATAATGCATGTGAAGCGCAAAAAACGTGACAAGTCCTCTAAGGGAATGTGATACATCAGGAGGCTCACCCGGAGGGACATATGAATCATCACGGATACAATGTTCACCTAAGTGAAAATCGTAGGCATCGACAATAGGATGCGACTCTAGTATGTGGTGAACGTCCCTCGTGAGAAAGAACTTATCTGGCGGGTATCCTAAAACTCATCACGAGCGTGTGTGACCAGATGGAAAACTCTCAAAACATCAGAATTAAACTTAAGGGCCCGTTCGTTTGCACCGTTTTCATTTACGGTTTTCGTTTTGCTTCAAAACGAAAAATCAAGTGTTTTCGTTTTCGGGTAAAACGAATACTTCTGTTCGTTTGCAACATGGTTTTCAAGTCCGTTTCAAGGCAAAACGAAAACTTATGTTCGTTCTATAATGGAGTTTTATTAGATTTCTTTTGATATTTGCCTGTTGGTGATCTATCAGAAGTTAGCATAACAGCTATTTGATCATATTTATTCCGAGAAGAATGAGGGGAAGAGCTGATGGAGGCCAAAAGAAGCACTTGGTGCCGTCAATCTGTCATTTTACTAATTCTAGGGTTTCTGTTCATTTACTATGGAGGTCATCGAGGGCAGCATGCCAACGCTGCTTTGGATTACGACACCAAATTTTCGAGATCTTTAGGTTGGGGGAGCAGTGATGATTCTGCTTTTGGGCAAGAAGATAGATTCGAAAATTTGTTCCCAAAAAGCTTCCCCGTGAGTGATTTTTGAATCTAATGCCTCAAATTTGTCCATTATTTTCATTGATTTATATGTATGTATATGTTTTTCCTGTTAAGGTGTGCGATGATCGCCACATGGAGTTGATTCCTTGCCTTGATAGAAACCTAATTTACCGAACCAGCAAGCTTTAATGGCGGAGAAGAAATAACAAGAGAAGCAGGCTCACAAACTTCCTGACCCTTCCGTTCCGGGTCCAGAAATATCGCAGGGAGGGGCGTTTGCCGGGAGGAGATCAACGCACGGTGTTGGTCGGAGAAATTTCACGAGGCGGGAGGGTTTCCGCAGTTTTTTCGCGGGAAGGAGGCGGGCATTTTCCAAAACGCGTGAAAACGAAGGGGATGAGGTATGTTTTGAGAGGGGGGTTTAATGAAGGAGTGAAAACGCTGGGTTTTGAGTCAAAACGAAAACTGACCAAAATAGAGGCAAACAAACAACAACATTGGGACTTCAAAAACTCAAAACGAAAACGGGCTATGAAAACGGTGCAAATGAACAGACCCTAAGTGTTCTTAGGGAGAACCTTATATATTGGTTGCTACACTCAAGATCTACTCTCTAGAGCACTATCGATATCAGGGGCGATAATGGAAGAGATGTCAACGTCTCAATCATAAACGTGCTACTCACCTGAATCTCATTCTTACAAGGACGAGGTGAATCATCTGGAGGCTCAACATGGGGGTCGTTAAAGAATCCGTCAACAGAGTGATGGTCCTCCAAAAGAAAACCATTATAAGGGGTCGTGTTCTCCGAAAGGGGTGAGGTGGCTACCACGAGATCACTACTAGGCTCTCGATCGTGATGTGGCTCGGTGCGCCATCGGGTGAAGTGTGCAAACGGCCTACACACAATAGTGAGCTAATTGGTATAGTGTCAAGGACAGACTCTCTAAGTGGAGCTGTCTCTCGTGGTGGCTGACTCCTTACACGCACATCCTGTGTTGTGTGGGCAGCCTGTTCTTCCTCAAAGAGCATATCAGGTGGAGTGGGTGAGGTTTCCCTGCTTTGGGAAATGAAGTACTCTTGCCAACCATAAATGATGCCAACGCAGGTGCGAATGTCGTCAAATTGTGCATCCAATTGATTAAACATCTTACGAATCCATTGCTGAAATTCGACCTCTGTCATACCCACTTTCGGAACACTATGAAGATTACTACGGGTGATGTAATCTTGATGAGAATGACCTCTATAGGATTCTTGAGGGTCATCGAGGCGGCCTTCCATAACATATCATGTCATACTCGTGGGTGGACGTGAGTACTACGAATGTGCGGTGGTGGTCGTGCATATGTAGACTCAGGTTCCTCAAATAGTAGAGACGTTTAACGATGATAACCTGAACGATACTTAACTCTATCCTCATAAAGTCGTGGCGAAGGATCAATAGAATCCACTCGAGTGCGGGGATAAGGACGGCGATAATCGTCATAATAATGTGAAGACCTCTCTGACGACACTCTATGAGATCGAGCGCAGACGGATGGTGGTTCCTCAAATTGAGGATCAGTGTAGTGATGACGACTATATTAAAACATTAGGTGCATAATTTGTAGTCCCACGTGTCTTAAAGTAAGCCACCTTTGTTGATACTTGAATACTGGCGATGGAGCTTGACAGACTCAACCCTTCGATCTTCGACTACAGCTCATTCATCTTCATTCCTCGGAGATGTATGTTTTTCAGTCGGGGGGAAATTGATGGGGATTGGCCGCATGATCGTGTTTGAGGGAAGAGATCGGGTCACCACTTGACGGGATCCGTTTTTGCCGTCACTTGGTGCACGAGAGTGGACACTCCACCTTCGTTGATACTTGTATATTGGCGACAAAGCTTGACAGACTTGCCCACTGATCTTTGACTATAGCTCAATAGCTCATTCATTTTTATTCCTCGGAGATGAATGTTTTTCAATTGGGGGTAATTGATGGGGATCGACCACATGATCGTGTTCAATCGAGGAGATCAGGCCACCACTTGGAGCGACCCGTTTTTGCATTTTGGCAGAGATGCGTTGATCGGATCGGCGAACAGTGACTGCGAGCGTCGTTCGGAGCATTGCTTATCATTTTATATGTATTTTATTGGTGTATATTTGGTGTTTTAGGACACCGAGCGTAATAGACGACCGTAGTCGTTCACGTTGGGTGCCCAACCACCCTCTCTCGTTATAAATTGTTGTGGATGTTCAGATTTTCAGTTATTGCTGATTTTGTGAGAGATTCTAGAATTCTGGCAATCTTCATGGCTCGACGCCGCGAGCCCGGGGTGCGAAGCCTTGGTTTTATTTCAGTTATTTTTTTATTTTCACTGTTAGCCTTTTAATCCCGTGAACCTGCTCTCTCCCACGAATCTTCTTCAAAATCGCCGCTAACTCCCCAGTTAACCCCCGATCCCTTTATCCACGAAGGAGGAAACCGATTGCTTCCAGTCTCACGGTCGTTGTCCTCGCTGACGGGAGGGATGTCAGTTTCCGTTCATCTCCTTTGCTTTGCTTTTCCTCTGCCCTAGCCACCCTCCTGTGGCCCCCTCCGGTTCATCTTCTTCCTCGTCGAGACGGTTCGAAGAGCCCTAAGCCATGTGCTACCTTCCTGTTCATGTCCTTTTCCTCGACAGGTTCCTATTCACCTTCTTCTCCATCGACGGGGCCCTGATCTCTAAGCCGCAACTCCTTCCACTCCTCTTATACCTAGCGGCCCTTCCATGTTTCCATCCTCCAGCAAATAACCCAACATGAACTTCTCCTATTCCACCGTTCTAATCTATTGTGTTCTCTTCAATCCTTCATCTGCCAGCCGAAACTCCTCTTTCTTTCCCCTACCAGTCAACCAATTCCCACAGCATCCCACCACCCCTTCATAACTCCTCACTCCTTCCATCCAGAAAAGCCCAATTAGACACTTCTCCACCCCGCTGCCGCACCCCACCACAACCGTTTGGTTCCTATATTTGTGAGTAGCTTTAATTTAATGTGTTTTATTTTTCTACGTTAAATATTGGATGACATGTTGTATTTGTTTGGGTATTGAGATTGTTAGTGTTGTTCAATTTCTTCGAATTCTATAAAACTTATTCATGTAATTTGTGGTGGATAGCACCTCGTGCAAAGACGAGTGTGATCTTGGTTGTTCTGCAGAAATTACAAACTCACTTTGTGTAGATCTTGCGTAATTCTTATAATTACATTTTGCTAGCATTTGATTCCGGCTTAAGCGAAAACATGCACATATCATTTGATTGGGCTTGTTCACATTCATTCCACACGTTTACTTAGCTTTGCATTAGTGTGTCAGCACAGTCATTTCACGTTTGCACGTAGCGTTACATTAGCGTGGTGACACCGTTAACGTTTACACACAAGACCGTCCTGCGTCACTTCTGCTTCAAACTTTTTGTTGTTTATGGCTTACCTTTCTTTCCTACAACTGCAAGATGTTATTTTATTAAAATACCATGAATTTTGTTTTGTTGGTTTACTTGTTTGGGGACCCAATTTGATTTGCTCATTGGAGTAGTTGCACATATTAATTTTTGTTTATTGTCTTATAATGTTCTCTAAGGGCCCGTTCGGATATCTGGAATTGGAATTGAGAATTGGAATTGGGGTAATAGAATGCCAATTCCAGTTTTTGGATGTTAGGAATTCCCTCAGAATTGGAATTGGTCAATTCTATGGAATTCAATTTTGTACTATAACCAATTTTTAGAGGTAAAGATGGATATTTCATGGAATTCAGTTTTTTACTATGGTCGTCGTCGCCCGATCTCATCGTCGTCGCCCTATCTCGCCGTTGCCGCCCGATCTCGCCGCCGCCTCCCGATCTCGTCGCCGCCGCCCGATCTTGCCACCGCCGCCCGATCTCACCGCAGCCGCCCGATCTTGCCGCAGCCGCCCGATCTCGCCCCAGCCACCCGATCTCGCCGCAGCCACCCGATCTCGCCACCCCCCGATCTCGCCGCCGCCGCCCGATCTCGCCGCCTCTATTGGATCTCGTCGCCGCCTGTATTGGATCTCATCGCCGCCTCCCGATCTCGACACCGCCACCCGATCTCGTCGCGGCCGCCCGATCTCGCCGCAGCCACCTGATTTCGCCGTCGTCGGCTGATCTCGACGCAGCCACCCGATCTCGCCGTCGTCGTCTGATCTCGTCGCCGCCGCCCGATCTCGCCGTCACCGCCTGATCACGCCCCTGATCTCGTCGTCGTCGCCCGATCTCGCCGTCGTTGACCAATTTCGTCGCCGTTTCGCGATCCCGTCACCGCCACCCGATCTCGCCGTCGTTGCCCGATCATAATTAATTGTTGGTACACTACCCAAAGTTGATTTTTCTGGTATTGTGTTCCTATTTTTGCCAACTTCTATATTTTCTGAGAGATCGTAAAAGAATAATTCTCTCCATCACATGATTTTGTTGCAATAACTTCGTCACGAGTGATACAAGACTCCAACTTCAAAGTTCCGTTGTCGCCCGATCATGCAGCCAGGAGAAATTTTTTTATAAACCAAATCCAATTTCAATTATAGAAATCTATCCTGCAGCCGAACAACTACATTGGAATTCGGACCAATTCCAATTCTCACAGGAATTGGAATTGGATGAATTCCAATTCTTGTAATCCGAACGGACCGTAATATTTGACTTACTACTTCCAAATAGTCAGGCTTCCGTTAGATTGCAAGGCATGCTTTAATAGTTAGATTGCAAGGCATGCTTTAATAGTTAGATTGCAAGGCATGCTTTAATAGTTAGATTGCAAGGCATGCTTTAATAGTTAGATTGCAAGGCATGCTTTAATAGTTAGATTGCAAGGCATGCTTTAATAGTTAGATTGCAAGACATGCTTTAATAGTTTGATTGCAAGGCATGCTTTAATAGTTTGATTGCAAGACATGCTTTAATAGTTTGATTGCAAGGCATGCTTTAATAGTTAGATTGCAAGGCATGCTTTAATAGTTAGATTGCAAGGCATGCTTTAATAGTTAGATTGCAAGGCATGCTTTAATAGTTTGATTGCAAGGCATGCTTTAATAGTTTGATTGCAGGGCATGCTTTAATAGTTTGATTGCAGGGCATGCTTTAATAGCTAGATTTTACAATTCTTGAATTCGGTACATAATTACATATGTGTTAATGTTCTTAGGATGAAAGTCTAACTACGCATAAATAGTGGCTATGCATGGATAGTAGATTACTTCGGAAAATTTATAAGTTTTATTAGTGTTGGAAAAGCCCACTTAACATTAGGCCCATTTGTATAGCATTTATTACTTTTCTCTCCTCTCTTTAGTCCCACATTGTGTATAGGACTTTTCTCTCTCTTTCTCTCATCTATATATATGTACTCATTCTTTGTATTTGTATCAAGTGGACATATATACAAGGTTGGCTTTCTCCATTTCTACATGGTATCAGAGCCAGGTTACGATCTCCTGCGGACTCCCTCTTCTGTCCGCACTGCAGCCTGCGGTCTCTGCGGCCTCCCTTGTCCAGTCCGCACCTTCTAGTCGCGTCTCTCCTGCGGCCTCACTTATCCTGTCCGCTTCCTCTCCCGTGGATCCACTTCTATTCCCCCCCCCCTCTCCCTTCCTCCTCTGGCCCCCTCCTTTTATAGCCACCCTGTGGGGTCCACTGCTTCCCCTTGTCCGCTGCGGCCTCTTCCTGGCCGGCGCGACCTCGGCGACCTCTATCCTTCGGTCTTCTTCTGACCGCCGCGAACTCTGTCTTCGCTTCCTCTCCTTGTTCTCCTTCATCCGCCGTTCGCGCAGCGTCCGCCAGCTCGCCTCCTCTTGGTCTTCTTTTGATAGCCAGCCCGCCAGCTCGCCAGCCCGCCAGCTCGCCAGCCCGCCAGCTCGCCAGCCCGCCAGCTCGCCAGCCCGCCAGCTCGCCAGCTCGCCAGCTCGCCAGCCCGCCAGCTCGCCAGCCCGCCAGCTCGCAAGTCAGCCCCGGCTTGTCTTCTCTTCTCAGCTCACTCCTGTCCGCCGCGGTCTGACCCAGACCGCCGCGACCTGCCCCAGACCGCCGCGACCTGCCCCAGCCCGCAACATCTTCCAGCTCGCCGCGACCTCATCCAGGTCGCCGCGTCCTCACCCAGTCCGCTGTCTGTCTGCTTCCTCTAGCTGCTGCCTCCAGCCCGCTGCGGCCTCCAGCCCGCTGCGGCCTCCAGCCCGCCACGGTCTACTCCAGCTCGCTGCGGCCTCCAGCCCGCTGCGGTCTCCTCCAGCTCGCTGCGGCCTCCAGCCCGCTGCGGTCTCCTCCAGCTCGCTGCGGCCTCCTCCAACTCGCTGCGGCCTCCGTCAGCTCGCTGCGGCCTCCATGTCTACATCTGCAGACTCCGTCGGTACGGCAGTTCCTCCTGAACGCCCGGCCTCTATACCGGAAGTCCGCGACGAGCTCCGGATCACTACAATTTCGCTCACTGGCAAGAAGAACTTTGTGGAATGGGCACACTCAGTTCGCCGTGTCCTTCAGTCAAAGGGATTCCTTCATCATCTGACCCAGACCGTTATTGGTGTCCCTACTGAGGAGTGGTTGCGCAATGATGGGCGTGTGCAGACTTGGCTCCTCAACTCTCTTGATGGAGAATCTTATCGCCTGACCATGTATCATGAGACGGCCAAAGGCATGTGGGACGAGCTACACACCCTCTACTCTGGCAAAGATAGTCTCCACCATCTATATGATATCATCACCGCTCTCCAGGCCCTTAACAACAGTGGCGCAACCGACTTGACGTCCTTTGTTGCTCAAGCCCGGTCTCTGGTTGAGGCTTGGATCCACCATCAGCCTCCCACTCTAGATCTCGCTGCTCAACGTACCCAGAAGGAAGCTGTGGGTATCGCCATGATGATGGCCCGGGTACCCCCTCATCTTCACAGTGTCCGGGCTCACATCCTCTCCTCTACTGTTACACCGTCCTTTTCCGACGTGTGCTCAATGCTTCTCAAAGTCTCCCCGCCTCCGGATGTTCCCGGACTTCCTTCTCCGGCCCTTGTTCAACAGGCACCAGCTCCCTTATTGCCTCTTCCCCCCTCTGCCCGTGGTGGCCGCTCTGACTCTCGCGGCCGGGGTCGCGGTGGCCGGTCTAGGCCTAAATGCTCGTTCTGTGGTAAAGATGGTCATCTTGAGGCCACTTGCTTTCGCAAACATGGCCGACCTCCTCGTCCACATGCCTCTGCTGCTACTACCGACTCTGCCTCCTCTCGTACTGAGCTCGACGAGGTTCGTCTTCAGCTCCAGCATCTTCATGGCTTGCTCAGCCGTCCGCCTGCCTCGGTTGCCTCTGCTGCCTCTATCTCCAATGAAGGTATCGCCTGCCTATCCTCTGGCACGCGCTGGATCCTTGATTCTGGTGCCACTCATCATATCACCTCTGTTAGGCCACCACAATACTTGTCTTCACCTCACCCGAAGTACATTACTGTTGCTAATGGGGCGTCGGTTCCCGTCTCTGGATGTGTTGATATTTCTCTCACCTCTTCTCTCCTCCTGCGCTCGGCTCTACATGTTCCGGGCTCTCCTTTCAATTTACTCTCTGTCGGTCGCCTTACTACTGATTCTAATTACTCAGTGACATTTACTTCTTCTTCTTTTCTCATACAGGATCAGCAGACGCAGACTATCATTGGTAGAGGACGGCTGCAGAATGGGCTCTATCTTCTTGACGACTCTCCTACTGTCCTCGCATCTATCTCCTCTTCGGATTGGCATCGCCGTCTGGGACATGCTCCTCTTCCAGTCCTCCGGAAGGCTCTTCCTGATGTCACTTTCCCTGCTTTTCGTTGTGACACATGTATTTTGGGCAAACAGCCCCGTTCTTCTTTCCCCCCTCATTGTACTCGGAGCTCCGCTCCTTTTATTTTAGTACACTCCGATATATGGGGTCCGTACAAAGTTACTAGTATTTCTAGATATCGCTATTTTCTTACTTTTATTGATGATTACTCTCGCATGACGTGGTTATATCTCCTTCGGGATCGCTCTGAACTTCCCCGCGTATTCCGGGCTTTCATCCTCGAGACTCGCACTCAGTTCTCTGCGCCTATTCGCACTATTCGTACTGACAATGCGCGGGAGTACACCAGCCATACGTTTGCCACTCTCTGCTCTGAATTCGGCATTCTTCACCAAACCTCATGTCCGTACACTCCACAACAGAATGGTGTCGCCGAGCGCAAGAATCGTCACCTTCTTGATGTCGCTCGCTCGCTTATGCTTCAAATGCAGGTCCCCAAACCGTACTGGAACTACGCTCTCTCCACAGCTTGCTTCCTCATCAACCGCCTCCCGTCTTCCGTCCTCCAGTATGCTACTCCCTTCAGCCTCCTCTTTCCCACAACTCCGCCTTTTCCCCTTCCGCCACGGGTGTTTGGGTGTACCTGCTACGTTCACCACCTCGGTCCCTCCACGGACAAGTTGGACCCTCGTGCCACCAAGCAGATCTTTGTCGGGTACTCGCGCACTCAGAAGGGTTATGTATGTTATTCGTCTACTACCCGCAAGGTTACTGTCTCGCCTGACGTAACTTTCCGTGAAGATCTTCCATTCTTCCCTGCTCCGGATATCGCTCTGCCTCCCGCTCCCGTCGTTCGTCCTGTCATTCCTGCTCCTCACTCCTCAGCCTCTCTCCCTTCGCCACCTCCGGTCCGTCCACCACCACCGGTTATCCGGGTCTATTCTCGTCGCTCTCCTCATCCTGTGGCTCCTCTGCAGTCGGCTTCGCCCTCTGGTGCTCTGCTCCCTGCTGCTCCGGCTCCCGTCTCCACCGCTCATCTGATGGCGAACTACGTCTCGCTCCATCGCCTCTCCCCCTCTCTTCTTCACTTTGCCACCTCCTTATCTTCTGTTTCAGTCCCTAACTCTTTGCAGGAGGCGCTTCACCATCCTGACTGGCGGGCTGCCATGGACGAAGAAATGACGGCCCTTTGGGCCAACCAGACCTGGGTCTTGGTTCCCTTACCTCCCGGTCAGCACCCTGTTGGCTGTAAATGGGTCTTCGTCATCAAGCATGCTCCGGATGGCACTATTGCCCGACTGAAGGCCCGTCTTGTGGCCCGTGGCTTCACACAACAGGAGGGCCTCGACTATGAGGAAACATTCTCTCCGGTGGCCAAGCTTAACACTGTCCGCGTTCTTCTCTCCGTCGCGGTGCACCGCCGCTGGCCCCTTCATCAGCTTGATATCAAGAACGCCTTTTTGAATGGCGACCTTCAGGAAACTGTCTACATGCGCCAACCGCCCGGGTTTGAGACCACGGGGGAGTCTCGGGTCTGCCTTCTCAAAAAGTCAATTTATGGTCTCAAACAGTCCCCACGGGCGTGGTTTGACAAGTTTAGCAAGGTGGTTCGGGACATGGTGTTCACTCGGAGCTCTGCAGATTTCTCCCTTTTTACCCGACACCGGGCCACTGGCACCATTCTTCTGTTGGTTTATGTTGACGACATCCTTCTCACTGGGGATGACTCAAAAGGGATTCAAGACGTCAAACAACACCTGAGCACTGTTTTTCAGACTAAAGATCTGGGGAAACTTCGCTACTTCCTTGGTCTCGAGATCGCCCGGCGGCCGGACGGGTTGGTACTCTCCCAACGAAAGTACTGTCTCGATCTTTTC
The DNA here is from genome assembly GCA_039583875.1 of Platanthera guangdongensis. Classification (NCBI taxonomy): domain Eukaryota; kingdom Viridiplantae; phylum Streptophyta; class Magnoliopsida; order Asparagales; family Orchidaceae; genus Platanthera; species Platanthera guangdongensis. The sequence continues at coordinate 20,384,748 of CM077164.1, forward strand.
AAAGATGCTGGTCAGTCTGGTTGCAAGCCAGCGTGTACCCCGATGGAGGCAAATCACAAATTATGCGCTCATGCTTCGGATGACGATTTGCTACTTCCGAACCCGGAATACTATCGACGCCTTGTGGGCAAGTTGATCTATCTAACAGTCACAAGGCCAGATATATCATTTGCAGTTGGGGTTGTCAGTAGGTTCATGCATGCCCCCCGGGCTTCTCATCTCCAAGCGGTTGAACGGATTCTCCGATACCTTAAGGGAGCTCCAGGCCAAGGGCTGGTTTACAAAACCTCCGACTCTGCTCCCGCATTGGTTGCCTATTCTGATGCCGACTATGCGGGTTCCCTGGACGATCGACGGTCCACTAGTGGGTTCTGTACGTATTTTGGTGGGCATCTTATTACTTGGAAGAGTAAGAAACAAGCTGTGGTGGCTCGTTCCTCTGCAGAGGCTGAATACAGATCGATGACCTCAGTTGTTTCAGAACTCACATGGCTTGAAAGTCTCCTTACTGACCTGGGAGTAAAACTCCCCTCCTCTGCTGTTCTATTTTGTGATAGTCAAGCCGCCATACACATCGCAAAGAATCCGGTCTTTCATGAGCGCACAAAACATATCGAGGTTGACTGTCACTTTGTTCGTGAAAAGGTTCAATTGAAGAAACTTGAATTAAAGCATGTTCCAGGAACTGATCAAGTTGCCGACATCCTCACAAAGGCCTTATCAAGCACTCTGTTCTACCAATGTTTGTCCAAGCTGGGTGCATATGACCTATACGCTCCAGCTTGCGGGGGAGTGTTGGAAAAGCCCACTTAACATTAAGCCCATTTGTATAGCATTTATTACTTTTCTCTCCTCTCTTTAGTCCCACATTGTGTATAGGACTTTTCTCTCTCTTTCTCTCATCTATATATATGTACTCATTCTTTGTACTTGTATCAAGTGGACATATATACAAGGTTGGCTTTCTCCATTTCTACAATTAGGATGAACGTTTAACTACGCATGGATAATAGCTATGAATGATGTATTTAAAGCTTCAAATAATGGAAATAGATGATGCGCTTAAATGAAACAATGCATGTCCCAAGTAGGGTTTGGAGAGAGACACATGGGGTGGGTTTTTGAGCGGAGATAAGGCAAAATGAGATGGCTGAAATTTAGTGCAATACATTACATGAATGAGGCTTTATGTTTATGAGCTATTTTTAAGCATCTTCAACGTATTTCTTCTCTAGGCAGCATATTATCCATTCTCATTTTCCTTAACACTGCCATTATGGCAATTTCTATTTTCTATATAACTTTACTGTTTTATTTTTTAGTGCAAATTGATAATAGGTCCATTATTTTATAAACATGGAGTACTTTAGAGTTTCTATTGAAAACACCTTGCATAATATTATTCTTGGGTATCACAAAATAACACCCAGTTGTAATACTAGAATTTTCTAACAATACTTTGTACTATTAGGGGTTTTTGAATTTTGACATATGGCTGGGTTAGCTGTCCTTGTTGTGAAGTATTGAAATTGTTGTTTGTGATGAAGAGAGTAATTTACATGGAGTTTTATACATATAAACTTATCTATTTTTCTCACTGAAGGATGAGAGTTCCATTTCTCACCGGAGCTCTATTTTCCATCAGAGCCATGAACACCAATTTCCCAAACGGTGCTAGGTTATGTTTGTTATTCCATTTTTACTTCCGTGGCATTGCTGATTCATGTCACTGTACAAGTGGATGTGTTTAGGTAACCTTTATTTTGAAGCTCTGGTGATGTGGGAAAGGCTAAAAAGCTCAATTGTGAGTTTATTTCTCACTCTGCTAAATGAAACCTTATTAAGCTGATCCATCCCTTTAATGGAAAATTGAGAACCAATGAATTGCTTTGTTTATCCAGGACAACTAACATATTTAAACTGCTGAAGAAGATATTTCTAAGTCACAACAAATCTTGTATTAATTTAAATGAATGATGCCAAGATTAGTGGGGATAGTTTTTTGTCAAGAGAGTACCATAGTGTTGCATGTTAGATGGAATTAAAGCATTAATTGTTTTTGTTAAAGCCCAAAAGAGACCATTGTACGTTTTTGTTTTCTTTTATTTACTCTCACATCTCCTGATGTAACATTTTCCCCTTCGTCTACTCTATATAAAGGGGGAGCTTTCAGTTTCATATAATATTTTTAATTTTTTGGGAATAATATTGTTGAATACTTCAAATTCTCACATGGTATTATAGCATGATGTAATCTCTCACTCTCCTTTCACGTGAGTATTCACGGTCTTCTGCTGAAACTTATGAAGTCTCGCGCGAACTCTCTTGATCTCACCTGTCATCCTCCTCGCACTCGCTAACCTGTTTCGGGTACTCGCACCGTTTCTTTGCTCTCCCAGCCTGATCAGGATCCTTGACCAAAATTGAAGCCCTCTGCGACCTTTTATAGATTTTGCTGGAAGGAAAAGAACTTGCCGCTCCTCAGCCCGCCTCTCCACGTATTCACAACATATGGTTTTCTTTGGCTTCTTTCGCACACGTCTGCGACTCTCTGTCAAATGAGCTCGCTGTTTCCTCCCAGTCAACTTGCCCAGTCGAGCGCACGTCCTCTTGCCTAGTCGAGCACGCGTTCCCTCCCAAGCAGAGCTTGCTGCTTTAATCGACATAATCTCTGCCTCAGCTCATCCCAACAGCAATCGTCACGATCGATTCCCGCCGTCGTCTTGTGTGCAGGTACTTCCGGCGACTTGCTCCTCCCAACATGCTTGTCCTTGCCTCGAGTAGCTTCTGACAGCCCCTCGACGACTCGCTCCCTGCAACAACTCGCCCGTTTAGCGACTTCTCACGACCTATGATCTATGTTATTAAAGGCGCGCCTCAGGTTCCAAGCTCACCAGGCTCAGAGGTTTGCGCCTCTGTGCGCCTTATTTGCGCCTTTAGAATATAAAAGACACGACTGAGTGAGGTTTTTGTAATAAATTTCTTTCTTCAAAAATTAAGGAAAAAATAATTTAGGAACTCAATAATTGTTTATTGATTTAGTGTTTATGAAAGATAATTCTGCGTTGAGACTTAGATATGATGCAAGTGACCACATTGATTCTATTTTTTAAGAGATACAAACAATAATAATGAATGATTAATTAGTAGATTAGATGATGAATTTAATCGTGAAGCTGAAATGATTTTTGATACTGATTATTTAAAATGAATGTGGTTGCGCCTTGCCTTCGTCAGGCGCGCGCCTGCGCCTTGCACCTAAGCTACAAGACCCATTTGCGCCTTGGTGCGCCTTGCGCCTTTAATAACTAAGTCTATGATCATACGATGCCACCGGCCCCTTTGCGAGTTCTCCAAAATCCCCACATTTTTTCCCTTACTGCTTTTGTGAGCTCTCCCCCTGGAGTCGTATTTACCCCCGTGCTCCCCAACCTTGTTATCCATTATGAACAATCCATCACTTCCTCCCACCAACATTCTGCCTCCCACAATTATTGCCAGTGACTCTAAAAATCGTGTCATGACATCAAAATTAACTGAACCCAATTATTCCGAGTGGAGTGTCTCCTTCACCTTCTTTTTGCGCTCTTAACGCAAACACCATCATCTCACTGACTTACCTCCTGACCCCGCGTCTCCCACATATGCCGATTGGGATGTCACCCTCTTTGTTCTCATTGCCGACCTATTACTCAGCAGAAATATTTTCAAGGACCCGTGATGATCTAATATCTTCTCCGTCTTCCAAAATCCTATGAGATGTTCTGCCAATAGATCTTAAGAGATGCCCTACCTTGAATGCAACTGTCACTCGCATATCTGTATTTATTAATCTTCTGCAACGGTCTCCGGTTGCGTCCCCTATGCCCTTCGACAATTTTGCTCATTCAGACAGTCGCGGAGCTCAATGCGGCCGTGGAGGTCGCATCGGGGTCATGGGGAACCTTACCCTCTTTGTTCTCATTGTGGACGACTTGGCCATCTTTTTGCTAAATGCTTCGTGAAGCATCCTTACCTCCGTCCTTAGTCCCATAGCATCATTACTGCATTTGAGCCTTCTGTCTCACCATCCATCCCGCCACCAGAGTACGATTGTCGACTGCTGGTTTTCTTTGGCAGATTTTGAGGCTCTCATCAATGCCTTCGAGCAATTTGCGTCAATTGCCACTTCGTCGAGTAATATGCATGTTGCTACTTGCTACTCAGGGGAAGTGGCTCGTTGACACGGGTGTCACCAATCGTATGACTGAAAATCTTCTTGCCTTCTCACATCTTGAGAAACATAACCAACTACTTCTGTTTTTGTGGTCGATGACTCTCCTGCTCTAGTTTGTGGATCTGTAGTTGTGATTACTGCCTCTCTTCTGCAGTTGGACGACACTTTATTCATCCTCAATTTTCCTTGCAGTTTTCTTTCAATGCTCTCTCACGACAATTGCAATGCTTTATCTCATTTTCTCCTACTGCTTGTTATTTTCAGGACCTTCACTTGCAGTGGATGATTATTACTAGAACTGAACGTGGTGATCTCTACTCCCTTGACGATCTTCCCACTGCCTCTTTCTTTGTCATCTCCACTTCTTTACTTCAGTGACATCGTCACCTTGGTCATCCTCCACCGTGTATCCTCCACCAGTTCACATCTTTTAAGGCCGATTCCACTTTAGAATGTGAGGCTTGATAATATGACAAGCATCATCGTACTACTTTTCCTGCTAAATTATGTGGAAGTTGTGTTTGTCATTTTGACCTTGTTCATTAATATATTTGGGGTCCTAATCCCACCAAGTCTGTTGGTGGCGTCAGTCTGTACTTTGTAACTTTTATTGATACTTTCTCTTGATGTACTTAAGTTTACCTTTTGAAGGAACGTTCTGAATTTTTTTTTCGTCTTTTCACAATTCAAAATGTTGTTTGCACACAATTTAGTGTTTCACTTAAAAATTCTACGAATTGATAGTGCCGAGGAATACATGAGCTAGTAGTTTTTATCTTTCTACACCTCCAACGATCTTTTCACAATTCAAAATGTTGTTTGCACACAATTTAGTATCTCACTTAAAAATTCTACGAACTGATAGTGCCAAGGAATACCCGAGCTAGTAGTTTTTATCTTTCTACACCTCCAACGTTATTATTCATCAAATCAGTTGCGTGCACATGTCCCAACAAAATGAGGTGGTTGAAATCATCTCCTCGATATTACTCGAACATTCTTATGTCAGATGAATGTTCTTTGCTCCTACTAGGGTCATACGTTTCTCATTTCTTGCTACCTCATTAACTGTTCACCCTCTTCTATCCTTCGGGGCAAGACCTCTTTCTCTTTTTTTTCCCTCACCCCGCGTGTGTTTGGTTGTACTGCTTATGTCCACACTTCTACATCTGGTTGTGATAAACTCTTTGCTCGCGCCACCAAATGTATCTTCGTAGGGTAGACTCCAACTCAGAAGGACTATCACTGCTTCGACCCTATCACCAAACGTTAATGTGTCTCTGCTTACTTCACCTTTTTTGAGTCTACCTCCTACTTTTCCAAGGATGATGAAACTCTTATTCTTGAAAACAATCCTCCTCTTTACCACCTCTCTTCCTCCCACCTCTTTTTCATCATTCCCTATCATTCATGCTCCTTAGCCTGATATCCCACAATTTGGCCCCAACCCTGGCACGTGTCCCTCCAATTTCACCCTTTCCAAATCATGTTCGTCGCTCTCCTGCTACCCACCTATCTTCGCTCCTTCTACTTTAGATTCCCTGCCGACATCTCTTAGGCCAGCACTCTCCTTTCTAGAAGATTCTCACTTCAATAGACTCGGGCTTGGATCTTCGCATAATCCCATTGCTTTGCGCAAAAGGGTAAGAGGGAGCACCCAACATCCTTTACTAATATTGTTTCTTATGCCAATCTTGGCCCCTTTTGCAGCAAGTTTACATGGGAACTCTCTGCCACCACCGTTCTTACTACACTTGTGAAAGTTCTTCGTATACCATGTTGGAAAGCTTCAATGGACGAGGAAATCTCTGCAATGCAATAAATCCATAGCTCTCTCTCAACGCAAGTATGCCCCTGATCTACTCAATGAAACCGGTTTCTTTGGAACAGAACCCTCTCGAAATCTCATGCCTATCGACATTAACAACCTTTGGTATAAGACATCCCCTTTCCTATAAGATATTACTCAATACTTGTGTCTGGTTGGTAAACTCATCTATCTTACTGTAATTAGACTTGACATCTATGCTGTTGGGAGGGTCAGTCAATTCATGCAGGCTCCCAGATAGTGTCACGTGCAAGCTGTTTTAAAATATTGGAATACATTAAAGGGTATCCCTAAAAAGGATTGTTTTTAAAAAAAACAATCATCTACACATTAATGTGTACTTTGATGCAAGTTATGTAGATGATAAAAGAGTTCAAAAATCCACTTCCGAATTTTGCACATATGTCGGGGAAAATCTGCTCACATGAAAAAGTAAGAAATAATCAGTAGTGTGCAGGTCAAATGCTAAAACTGAATATAAAAGTATGACTCAGACTGCTTGTGACTTGAAGTGGTTGAGAACACTTCTTAAAGATTTGAGAGAAATATACTATTATCCTCTACGATGTTTTATGATAATAAAACAACTATCTACATATCCAAAAATTCAATGTTTCGTGAAAGAACAAAACATATTGAAGTTTATTATCACTTCATTAGAGAGGAAATTATCAAAAAGAAATAAGCACTAAGTTTGTTCCTTCAGACAAAGAGTTTGCCGACTTCTTCACCAAACTTATTTTTTCCTTTTTTTCAATTGTTTGTGAAATGCTCAATACATATGCTCCAGCTTGAGGGAGAATGTTAAAGCCCAAAGTTAAAAACCCCCAAAGAGGCATATTGTACATTTTATCTTTCTTGTATTTATTCTCACATCTTCAAATATAATTTTTTCCTCTTTCTCTACTCTAAATAAAGAGGTGAGCTCTCATGTAATATTTATAATTTTTTGGGAGTAATATTATTCAATATTTCAAATTCTCACAGTTTTGTTAAGTACTTCTGATGTAGGGTAGATTACGAGGTGCACAAAACCTAGGCTCCTGGGGTGAAATGCAAATGTGACACGCTAGTCCTAAACCACATGCAATGAGACTGTCGGAAATGACGACAAATAAATTGAGCAATGATAATTTTCAACAGCACGCAAATAATCAAGAGCAAAAACGATTATTCAATTTAGCAATTTTATATGACGTTCCTCTGCTCGGGGGGGGGGGGCAAGGCCACGCGCGCGGCGAATAATTTCCCCTGCAAGTTAGTAGTGTATCGAAAACAAAGTTCCACTAGCAAGAATCAAAACAACATATAATAATAGTTCACCAATGATAGATGTCAAATCACCTACACCAATACCACTAGAGAACTCACAAAGTAGCGGTATGAATCAAAGCATTGAAGATTATGGATCCGGAGGTGTAGATCGGCGATCGAATATGGAACCGACGGCGTGAAAATGATGACGGTGGCTGTCCTCGACGGTAAATGGTGAGATCGGACGAGAAATAGGTAGATCTGACCACGTACAAGTAGATCCAAACCGGGGGAGGGTGGATCCGCTATTTAGGGTCGGATCCGAGCGAGGGAAGGGTGTGTGGGTGAGGGGAAAATAACGGATCAGGGGCTGAAATTCTCAGGTCTGAATGGATCTAGAGAACTAGGGCGGTTTGGAGGTGGTTCCACGAAGAGGGGAGGAGGCGGCCTTGCCGGCGGTTTGTGAGGGGCCGGCTATAGGGGAAGGGGATGTCGGTTGTGGTCCGGGATGGTGTGGAATGGGGCGGCGTTGGCGGTGGGGAGAGGGAGAGCCGGCGGGTGGCCGGTTGGAGGAAAAGGAATGAGCAGCCTGCAACAGGCATTCGACTGTGCAGGGAGATTGGTGGTAGTGAGGAAGCTTGGGGGGGGGGGGTCGGCTAGTGTTCTTTGAAGGGAGAATGAAGGCTAAGGATGGGTAGTACCTTGGGGGAAGTTTGAGCGCGTAGGAGTCGTCACCTAGGGTTCCACGACGTCGACACCGAGGGGTGATCGCGGAGTTCCGGGAATAGTCTCTCCAAAACCTGCAATACCCCCATTCAGCCCTCTAACACTCCTATTTATAAGAAAAACAAAGCTAGGACTTCCCCATCAACGGCTATGATTGGCCGGTGGGGTCGGCCACTAAAATACATAAATAATAAACCCAAAAATATAAACTAATATATGTTTTTGACTCGCGGCGAAATACCAGACCCAACCGCTGAGTCTGATCGGCGATCCGATCAAGCCTTCCTGCGCGAATAGATGAACGTGGGTCCTGCCTTGTGGCGAACCCCTCCAGGTGCACGACTTGATGGTTCCCCATCAACTTCTCTTGCACTTCCTATGCCAGAATCAAATTATATGAAGAGATTTTCTGGACAAAAAAAATACAATATTCTTCTATATTGCAGCAAAAGCCGAAAGGAAATAAATTCTTGCCTCTGTTTGAGGTAGCTGTTGCTGATGAGAAAGTTGCTGATGGAAATGGGTGTTGAGAATAGAGCTGACTGAAAATCAATGATGAACGCTGCAGACTGTTTGGAGAACCTACTCATAAACTATCCTTTCAAAGAAAAAATTCTACTACTGCAAAAACTGCAAGCTAAAACTGAAATTGCACCTGTCAAAACTGCAAGAATTTTTTTTGCTACTTTGTACAAATTCTGCTGCTAGTAAATGATTTCTGCTAAGGGATAAATCAGTTATTGCAAGCATAACTAACGAAGCTGCAAGCAAAAACCAGCGCAAATCTTACACTGGATATTCAGAAATTCTGTCTTCCCCTTTGAAATTGAAGCAGGAGTGCAGATCTTTCCCCCAATGAAGTCGAAGCAGTTATTACCTAGATAACAATTTAGGGTTTAGATTCCAGACAAAGACCAAACAGAGCTTTAGGTTTTTAGGTTATTTACTGCTCACGTTCCTTGGGATATGCAGAAAAGAGTCGGCGACGCTGATCTACGCTGGAAGAGGGAGCCGGCGAGGTTGAGGGAGCCGGCGAGGTTTAGGGTTTAGGGTTTAGGGTTTAGGGTTTAGGGTTTAGGGTTTAGGGTTTAGGGTTTAGGGTTTAGGGTTTAGGGTTTAGGGTTTAGGGTTTAGGGTTTAGGGTTTTAGGGAAGTGACAAGGTTAATCGACGTCGGAAGAGGGAGTCAGCGAGGCAAAATGATGCTGGAAGAGTGTTGGTTCATCGTCGCCGAGAGTGATTCGGCGAGAAATGACAAGAGGGCTTGCGAAAGGGGAGATAGTCAATTTGCGAGAAATGTTGAGGCTTACCGTAAATGCGTGCCTAGCTCCGCAGAAAGCTGGGTATTCAAAAAGTACCCTAAACGTTGTTTCTGGTAAAGCACTTTTCAAACATTAGAGCAATCAAACACCTCTATTCTCGTGTGAGTGTTGGGGGTAAAAATGCACTATGATCAAGTAGAGAAATTTTTTAGGCTATTCTTCCAAACAAATGCTTGTCTAGCTGTCTTGTGTCCAAATTAGCTATTATGTTAATGACGGAGCTCACTAATCGTCTATTGTGTGCTCCGGTTTGAGATCGAGTGCTAGCGCGAGCGAGGGAGAAATCACTCAAGTCTTTTGAGTCCCCTTTTCTAGATCTCGGTGGGCTTATGGTTGCTGAGGAAAAAAACAGAGGAGAAGATGAAGATGGGAGGAGCTTTCCGGTGGAGGAACAGTTTGTCATTCGCTGCTACATGCGAGAGACCGGAGTTGAGAGAAAGATGGAAATGGAAAAGAAGAGAGAAAAAGTTTAATAATAATTTTTTGATTCCTTTTTACTCAAACCAATCCATCTAAAATGGTTCAAGCCCCCACTTGGGACATAACACAAGGGAGTCTAATAACATGTGCACAACATTAAAATATAAAAAAATGCGAGAAAAAATGATCAATCCATGTTGGATTGAATGCGTCGCTGATACGTGTGACTATAATGCGGGTTCATTACATCTCCTTCCTCGTTGAGAGGTAGCATGTCCTCAACTGAGATACATGGAAGACGACGTGTATGCGGGCCTTTGACGGGGGTTGGAGCTGGTATGCCCACCTACCGATGCATTGGAGGATCAGAAAGGTCCTGTAAAACTTGGAGCCCAATTTGTTGGAGGGAGGGGTAGAGGCTGAAGTCTGGCGGTAAGGTTGACGTTTCAGCCACACCCAATCACTGATGAGAAAAAAAGTTATTGGCGGCTTTAGTTGCCAGCAACTTCCATACATTTTTTGCGTCTGGAGCAGCCACTCCCTTGCGGTAGACAAAATGTGATCACAGTCGATGACCTCCCAGTCGACAGTATCCATCATGGCGGTGCCCTCACGGTAAGACAGTAGAAGAAGATGATACCTCCCATAAATCAAGCAGAAGGGTGGTCTTGAGCATAGTGATAAGAGGTGTTGTAGCAATACTCGACCTAAGGAAGCCACCAAACCTAGTCCTTGTGGAGATCCCAGGTAATGTAGCATAGGTACATCTCCATCTTTGCTTGATTGCAGCCGGCAGGTGGTGGAGAAGGCCACGCGCGCGGCGAATAATTTCCCCTGCAAGTTAGTAGTGTATCGAAAACAAAGTTCCACTAGCAAGAATCAAAACAACATATATAATAGTTTTTCACCAATGATAGATGTCAAATCACCTACACCAATACCACTAGAGAACTCACAAAGTAGCGGTATGAATCAAAGCATTGAAGATTATGGATCCGGAGGTGTAGATCGGCGATCGAATATGGAACCGACGGCGTGAAAATGATGACGGTGGCTGTCCTCGACGGTAAATGGTGAGATCGGACGAGAAATAGGTAGATCTGACCACGTACAAGTAGATCCAAACCGGGGGAGGGTGGATCCGCTATTTAGGGTCGGATCCGAGCGAGGAAGGGTGTGTGGGTGAGGGGAAAATAACGGATCAGGGGCTGAAATTCTCAGGTCTGAATGGATCTAGAGAACTAGGGCGGTTTGGAGGTGGTTCCACGAAGAGGGAGGAGGCGGCCTTGCCGGCGGTTTGTGAGGGGCCGGCTATAGGGGAAGGGGATGTCGGTTGTGGTCCGGGATGGTGTGGAATGGGGCGGCGTTGGCGGTGGGGAGAGGGAGAGCCGGCGGGTGGCCGGTTGGAGGAAAAGGAATGAGCAGCCTGCAACAGGCATTCGACTGTGCAGGGAGATTGGTGGTAGTGAGGAAGCTTGGGGGGGGGGGTCGGCTAGTGTTCTTTGAAGGGGAGAATGAAGGCTAAGGATGGGTAGTACCTTGGGGGGAAGTTTGAGCGCGTAGGAGTCGTCACCTAGGGTTCCACGACGTCGACACCGAGGGGTGATCGCGGAGTTCCGGGAATAGTCTCTCCAAAACCTGCAATACCCCCATTCAGCCCTCTAACACTCCTATTTATAAGAAAAACAAAGCTAGGACTTCCCCATCAACGGCTATGATTGGCCGGTGGGGTCGGCCACTAAAATACATAAATAATAAACCCAAAAATATAAACTAATATATGTTTTTGACTCGCGGCGAAATACCAGACCCAACCGCTGAGTCTGATCGGCGATCCGATCAAGCCTTCCTGCGCGAATAGATGAACGTGGGTCCTGCCTTGTGGCGAACCCCTCCAGGTGCACGACTTGATGGTTCCCCATCAACTTCTCTTGCACTTCCTATGCCAGAATCAAATTATATGAAGAGATTTTCTGGACAAAAAAAATACAATATTCTTCTATATTGCAGCAAAAGCCGAAAGGAAATAAATTCTTGCCTCTGTTTGAGGTAGCTGTTGCTGATGAGAAAGTTGCTGATGGAAATGGGTGTTGAGAATAGAGCTGACTGAAAATCAATGATGAACGCTGCAGACTGTTTGGAGAACCTACTCATAAACTATCCTTTCAAAGAAAAATTCTACTACTGCAAAAACTGCAAGCTAAAACTGAAATTGCACCTGTCAAAACTGCAAGAATTTTTTTTGCTACTTTGTACAAATTCTGCTGCTAGTAAATGATTTCTGCTAAGGGATAAATCAGTTATTGCAAGCATAACTAACGAAGCTGCAAGCAAAAACCAGCGCAAATCTTACACTGGATATTCAGAAATTCTGTCTTCCCCTTTGAAATTGAAGCAGGAGTGCAGATCTTTCCCCCAATGAAGTCGAAGCAGTTATTACCTAGATAACAATTTAGGGTTTAGATTCCAGACAAAGACCAAACAGAGCTTTAGGTTTTTAGGTTATTTACTGCTCACGTTCCTTGGGATATGCAGAAAAGAGTCGGCGACGCTGATCTACGCTGGAAGAGGGAGCCGGCGAGGTTGAGGGAGCCGGCGAGGTTTAGGGTTTAGGGTTTAGGGTTTAGGGTTTAGGGTTTAGGGTTTAGGGTTTAGGGTTTAGGGTTTAGGGTTTAGGGTTTAGGGTTTAGGGTTTAGGGTTTAGGGTTTAGGGTTTAGGGTTTAGGTTTAGGGTTTTAGGGAAGTGACAAGGTTAATCGACGTCGGAAGAGGGAGTCAGCGAGGCAAAATGATGCTGGAAGAGTGTTGGTTCATCGTCGCCGAGAGTGATTCGGCGAGAAATGACAAGAGGGCTTGCGAAAGGGGAGATAGTCAATTTGCGAGAAATGTTGAGGCTTACCGTAAATGCGTGCCTAGCTCCGCAGAAAGCTGGGTATTCAAAAAGTACCCTAAACGTTGTTTCTGGTAAAGCACTTTTCAAACATTAGAGCAATCAAACACCTCTATTCTCGTGTGAGTGTTGGGGGTAAAAATGCACTATGATCAAGTAGAGAAATTTTTTAGGCTATTCTTCCAAACAAATGCTTGTCTAGCTGTCTTGTGTCCAAATTAGCTATTATGTTAATGACGGAGCTCACTAATCGTCTATTGTGTGCTCCGGTTTGAGATCGAGTGCTAGCGCGAGCGAGGGAGAAATCACTCAAGTCTTTTGAGTCCCCTTTTCTAGATCTCGGTGGGCTTATGGTTGCTGAGGAAAAAAACAGAGGAGAAGATGAAGATGGGAGGAGCTTTCCGGTGGAGGAACAGTTTGTCATTCGCTGCTACATGCGAGAGACCGGAGTTGAGAGAAAGATGGAAATGGAAAAGAAGAGAGAAAAAGTTTAATAATAATTTTTTGATTCCTTTTTACTCAAACCAATCCATCTAAAATGGTTCAAGCCCCCACTTGGGACATAACACAAGGGAGTCTAATAACATGTGCACAACATTAAAATATAAAAAAATGCGAGAAAAAATGATCAATCCATGTTGGATTGAATGCGTCGCTGATACGTGTGACTATAATGCGGGTTCATTACATCTCCTTCCTCGTTGAGAGGTAGCATGTCCTCAACTGAGATACATGGAAGACGACGTGTATGCGGGCCTTTGACGGGGGTTGGAGCTGGTATGCCACCTACCGATGCATTGGAGGATCAGAAAGGTCCTGTAAAACTTGGAGCCCAATTTGTTGGAGGGAGGGGTAGAGGCTGAAGTCTGGCGGTAAGGTTGACGTTTCAGCCACACCCAATCACTGATGAGAAAAAAAGTTATTGGCGGCTTTAGTTGCCAGCAACTTCCATACATTTTTGCGTCTGGAGCAGCCACTCCCTTGCGGTAGACAAAATGTGATCACGGTCGATGACCTCCCAGTCGACAGTATCCATCATGGCGGTGCCCTCACGGTAAGACAGTAGAAGAAGATGATACCTCCCATAAATCAAGCAGAAGGGTGGTCTTGAGCATAGTGATAAGAGGTGTTGTAGCAATACTCGACCTAAGGAAGCCACCAAACCTAGTCCTTGTGGAGATCCCAGGTAATGTAGCATAGGTACATCTCCATCTTTGCTTGATTGCAGCCGACAGGTGGTGGAGAAGGCCAATTTGATACCGCTAAGAGTAAACAACCCCCGTCAAAGGCCCGCATACACGTCGTCTTCCATGTATCTCAGTTGAGGACATGCTACCTCTCAACGAGGAAGGAGATGTAATGAACCCGCATTATAGTCACACGTATTAGCGACACATTCAATCCAACATGGATTGATCATTTTGTTGGAGGGAGGGGTAGAGGCTGAAGTCTGGCGGTAAGGTTGGCGTTTCAGCCACACCCAATCACTGATGAGAAAAAAAGTTATTGGTGGCTTTGGTTGCCAGCAACTTCCATACATTTTTGCGTCTGGAGGAGCCACTCCCTTGCGGTAGACAAAATGTGATCACGGTCGAGGACCTCCCAGTCGACAGTATCCATCATGGCGGTGCCCTCGTAGTAAGACAGTAGACGAAGATGATACCTCCCTTAAATCAAGCAGAAGGGTGGTCTTGAGCATAGTGATAAGAGGTGTTGTAGCAATACTCGACCTAAGGAAGCCACCGAACCTAGTACTTGTGGAGATCCCAGGTAATGCAGCATAGGTACATCTCCACCTTTGCTTGATTGCAGCCGGCAGGTGGTGGAGAAGGCCAATTTGATACTGCTAAGAGTAAACAACTTCCAAAAGCGCCTGATTAAAATCTTGTCACAGTTGGATACAATGCTCTTCGACATCCCATTTAGGAGGAATATGCCATCAAAGAAAATCAACACGACAGTTTCAACAACAAGTGGCCGGGACAAGGCAATGATGTGTGCCCCCTTGGAGAAGTGGTCGATGACGACCATGAGTACAGTCTTGCCCTTGGAAGTGGGCAGCCCCTTCAAAGTCCATGAACACTTTTGCCCAGATCTGAGTTGGCACTGGCAACGACTGCAATAGGCCCCCGAGAAGGAGATGGCTCGCCTTGTTATTTTGGCAAATGCGACAGGATGCAATGAAGTCTTGCACCCTGCCACGTAGGCCCTTCCAAATGAACTTCGAGCGGATGCACTACATGGTCTTGTGAATCCTCTCGTGCCATTTTCCATGAATGTCCTCCAAAACGGTCTGAAAAGAGGAGACGTGAACTCCAAGTATAGTCGGTCCGTGTAGAAGATAAGACCCTTATGAGCAGTCCAGCACAGGGGCAGGAGGCCCTCCTCAGTGCGCTCAGATGAAACCGAAGAAGTTTGGATCTTGTGGCACAGGGTGTTGAGGAGGGTAGTTGTGGGGCAAGAGATGGCAAAGATAGTGCCCTTGAGGGCATGCTCGCGGTGGGATAGAACATCAGTTACCCAGTTTAACGCCGCTGCCCTGTATTCTACACGAAATTTGAATTTGAAATGTTTGCTGACCCAGTGTTGTTGCGACACAGTAGTGAAGCGCTGCTCCAAAAGGTACTTCAAGCTGAAATGTTCGTTGCAGACCACAAAAGTGCGGCCCCAAAGGTGGGGCTGCCAATGTTGTACGGCCTTGGCAATCCTTATCAATTACTGCTCATATGTTGGTAACTTCTGACGGTGGAGCGCGGTCTTGCGACTGAAGTATGCAATGGGGTGTCCCTTCTTCTGCAAAACAGCCCCACATCCCTTATTCGATGCATCACACGTCACATGAAACTCCTGTGAAAAATCTGATAGACGCAAGATAGTTGCAAATACTAAGGCCTGTTGGAGTTCCTGAAAAGCCGTTATGGTGGCGTCACCCCACACAAATACATTCTTCCGCAAGAGAGCCAGTAATGGCTCGACAATTGTACTGTAGCCTGAGATGAAACGACGATAATACTCGGTCAGCACAAGAAACTCGCGGAGGCCGCACGACGTTTGGGGAGTCGGCCAAGCGACCACTCACTGGATTTTGTTTGGATTGGCTGACACTCCCTGAGCTTGCCAAAGGAGCACTTTGAGGCCTTGAGAATGGGACTATGGCGGTGGATCAACTGGACTATGCGTAGGTGTTGTAGATGCTCGGCCCAAGACTTACAGTACAAAAAATGTCGTCAAACATTCCTAGGATAGACTTACGCATCAACGGTTGGAATACCGTATTAATCAGGGCTTGAAAGGTGGATGGGGCATTTGTGAGCCTGATAGGCATCTCCAAGATTTTGAAGTGGTTGTGGTGTCCTGAAAGTCGTCTTCTCTACATCGGCGGCCGTCATGCGCACTTGATAATAACCTGAGCATAAGTCCAACCTGGAAAAGAAAGGGCTCCATGTAACCTGTTAAAAAGTTCTTACACCACTAGAATGGGGAACTTATCCTTCATTTTCTTGGCATTCAACTTCATGCAGTCGATGTAAAAGCGCCACGTGTCGTCCATTTTGGGCACCAAAAAAACCGGCTATGAAAATGGGTAGACATTGCGGCGGATGAACCCCTATTGAAGCATCCCCGCGCGCTGTCGCTAAATCTCATCCTTCCGGAGGAAGGGGCAGCGATATGGCCTGATGACCACGTGCGTCTTGCTTGGTAGAAGACAATTGCAATGGTTCTGGCTACTGGCTATAGATGGGAGGAAGGTCGTCCGTTCGTGTGAAGGTATCTCCAAAATCCTATAGGAACTGATTTAGGTTGGAGAAAACGCTCTCCGGGGTCGAGACAACTGCTGAGTGAGGATGGCATTACCCGTGCCACACAATCCGCTGCGCACCTTGGTGCCAACATATAGTGAGGCGGTCAAAATCCCACGTCAATGGCCCTACAGTTCGGAGCCAGCGTACGCCAAGCACCACCTCAAACCCCTGATGGTCTACCACAAGGAGGTCAACGAGGGAGTGATGGTCTTCCACTATAATGGTAATCCTGCGACAAATGCTTGGACACTCCATCTAGTGGCCATTGGCCTTAGTTATTAAAGGCGCACTGAGGCGCAAAGGCGTCTTGGAGCCTAGGTGCAAGGCTCAAGGCCCAGACGCGCGCCTGACAAAGGCAATGCGCAACTACATACATTTTAAATAATCATCATCAAACATCATTTCAGCTTCTCGATCAAATTCTTCATTTAATTTACTAATTAATCACTAATTACTATCATTTATCTCTTAAAAGATAAAATCAATGTGGGCACGCGCATCGTATCTAAGTATCAACGCACAATTGTCTTTCACAAACACTAAATCAATAAAATATTATTAAGTTCTTCCATTATTTTTTTCTTTTTTTTTGAAAAAAAAAATTTACAACAAAAATCTTACTCAGACACGCCTTTTATTTTCTAAAGACGCAAATAAGGCGCACTGAGACGCAAACCTCTGAGCTTGGTGAGCCTGGAACCTTAGGCGCGCTTGAGGAGTGCCTTTAATAGCATAGCTGTTGGCCACAGATACACGCACGTGACTGCACGGTGTGATAGGAAGGCGAAGTCACTAAGATGTAGTCTGGCTGATGAAACTGTGTGCACTAGCCAAGTACATGAGAGCGACGAGGGTCTGTCCCCCGAGTGTAAGGACTTTTTGGATCGTATGACCCTCTTGAGGGACAAAGAACATTAGGGGTGCAAGTTGAGTTGAGCCGGCTCGAGAGCTCAACGAGCTGGCTTGAAAAAACTCGACTCGAGTTCGAGCATGTCGAGCTCAAGCTTGCTTTCGAGCCAGAGGTCGAGCCTTTTAAGCCTTGTTCATGAGCTCGCGTGCCGACTCGTGAGCTTATATATATATATTAAATAATATATTTATAAACACAATATTCTTTGGACCATATTATGGAATATTTTGTCGTGCTTCGTGTATGTTGAATGTTCTCATATTTTTATCTAAATCATACCGAGGAAAAAAGAATTTAAGGGTTTTTTTGTATAATTCAAGCCGAGCTCGTAGAGCTCATGAATCTCGTCAAACTCGAGCCGAGCTAGACTCGAGCTAGACGAGCTTGAGCTCAAGCTAAAAAAAAAAACAGCTTGGACTCGAGCTCGAGCCTGCTCTTTTTGATGAGCTCGACTCATTTGCAGGACTAGATGGCATGCATGGAAATCTCTAGGATTCCAGTGTTCGTATCATCATCAGAAGGGTCGTCCACTTTCACCCAAAATAGATGCTTGCATTTGTGGCACGTTCCAAAAGTCTTGTCGCAATTGAAACAGAGGCCCTTGGCGCGACGATCAGCCATCTCAGAGATGAAGATGCGACGATGAAGGGGAGGTCAACTTGAATCGGCCCCCTTAGAAGATGGGGGGGGGGAGGGGGTTACCCTGGGTGCTGCTACCCCGTAAAGGCCCTGTCATATCCCTATTGCTTCCTTGTGGTCGGTCTAAGAGTAGGCTCTTCTCACAAAACCGGTCGAGACTCATCACATTCGTGAGGTTTGGAGCAACATGAAATTCCATGTCCAAGCAAAGGCGCTCATTAAGGCTTGCCATAAAGATGGCGACTTGCTGGGAGAGGATCACAGAGGGAGCACGAGCAAGTACAACTTGGAATTTCTCCCAGTAATCGTCTATGAGACCCGTTTGCTTAAGGGCAATTGATTTGGGCGAGCCGTATCAAGATTTAAAATAAGGAATTCAAACTTGCAATGAAAGTAATCACATATACAATCGAGAGACAAGCTCTCGTCAAGCACCCGGAGAATGGGTCCTCTAAAGCACTCTCCTCTCCAAAGAGAGACCAAAAACTGTTACTCAAAATATGACACACTTCCTACAGGGCACCTTATATAGATGGAGGCCCACTACAGGACAAAGACACTACAAGATCACATACGTATCAACCCCCCCTCCCGAAAAATTGACCTTGTCGTCAAGGTGAAGGTCCATTGGGCGGTTGGGGTCATTCGCAAGCATAAGGGGGTCCAAGTCCCCGAAGTCAAGACCATTGTCTTCAGATCCCACCAACACACATAAGTCTTTGAAGACACAAATGTGGGTGGGAGAGTATGACTTCTGACAACAGAAGCAAAGGCCCTTATGGCGAAGCTTGAGGTGCTTCTCGTAAGATAGGTGGTGGGGTCGTCGGGGCACGTTGGAGGCGGGGTTGACAGAATTGGCGGAGGCGGAGACAGGCCTTCCAATGGGGCTCATGACGGGGCAGGTGATCCAAGCGATAGGAGAACGGGGATTTCAACGGTGATGCCTTATGGGGTGGTTGGGCCGAAGAAGACGGCTGGGTGTAAAGTTCCTCATCGAGGCAACGAGCTTGCTTTGTGGCGTAAGAAAGAGTCTTATTGTGGACCCAAAGGCGCACCCGAAGGTGGGGTTGTAGACCACCAAGGATGTATCCTAGGTGGTGGTCAGAGGATCGATTGGGTACGTGTGTGGCGACCTCAATGAATTCTTCAATGTAGGTGGCTACAGTGTTGAATTAGCGCTCAAACCTGAGGCGCTCGTGGGCATTTCCTGCCCGAAGGGCGTCATAGTGGAGGAATTCCTCCTTCAACGTGGGCCAGGAGAGGTCGGGAACCTTTTGGCGCGTCTAACACACCTAATCCCTCCATATAGATAGTGGCTAGATAAACCTTCTAGTTGGAGGGGTTGGACTGAAGGTCGAAGAACTGTTCATCACTGGCGATCCAACCAAGAGGATCAATGTTATCGAACACAGGGATCTCGATCCGACAGAAATGTGTTGGATGGATGACTGCAGTGGGGTGGAGAAAACCCATGTAGCCCGAGACAAGATGAAATGTTTGCGGTGGCGGTGGTAGAGGGGCCAGTTGGCAGTTTACTGACATGACCGCGAACTCTTTAAGGGGGAGAGTGACATCCTCAAGCCGGTCTTCGAGTTGATCTGGGCAATAAGTTCAACAGAGGCAGTGGCTGAGGAGTTCTCGTCGGCGGGAAGGACCATTGAACGAGTCATGGGCATGAAACAACGACTGGGAGGTGCAGCAAAAAGCGCCTGAATGCTGTTGGAGAAGGTTGCTGGAGCGCATTGGAAGGCCAAAGTGTTGGTAGGCTAGAGGAGGTACTAGCGGAGGTTGACCTATGGAATCAACTGACTCAGCTTAAGTCTCTCAAAGCAGCCACTGGAATTGACCAGAGAAGAAGAGGAGCGGGGTGGAATCGTCGAAAACCGATGAAGGGGAAACGGGTTGCTGGAAGGAGGTGTTTGGCTGCAGGAACATGGCTTGAAGGGAGCAAACCCGGATGCGCGGGAAGAAGACGATCTGGCGGGGCGAGCGCGCAAGGGACGTTGCGTGTGCTGTTGTGTCTACCTTCGACGTGCGACAGTGAAACGATGAACTGATATGGAGGAAGCAAGATGCAGTCTTAGTTATTAAAGGCGCAAGCCTTATTAAGGCACAAAGGAGTCTTGGAACCTAGGCTCAAGGCGCAGACGCGCCCCTGATGAAGGTAAGACGCAATCACTTTCATTTTAAATAATCAACATCATACATCTATTCATTTTTTTAATTCGATTATTCATGTATTCTACTCATTAATTATTCATTACTATCATTTATATTTGTTAAAAAAAATTTAATGTGGTCATTTGCATCATATTTTTGTCTCAACACTCGATTATGTTTCATAAACACTAAATCATACCAAAACTAATGATTTATTACATTATTTCTTTCTTTTATTTTGAAAAAGAAAAATTTTCCAACAAAAATCGCACCTAAGCGCGGGCTTTCTGCCCCAAAGGTACAAAAAAGGTGCACGAAGGCGCAAACCTCTGAGCCTTGAGCCTTAGGCGCGTCTTTAACAACATAGGATGCAGTGGCTGCAATTGGACAGGAGCGTCCGGCATCGACAAAGTCGGCATAAGACGAGTGAAGTCGTCGGGTCTCGATCGAAAGATGGAATGAGATTCAGGTTGGATTTCCACCGAAACTCTAAATGGGTGGCAGGTCAGACCAATTGATACGGGCTTGCCATATCAAGATCTAAAACTGGGAACACAAACTTGCAATGAAAGTAATCATGGATACAATCGAGATACAAGCTATCACAATTACTCAGAGACTGGGTCCTCTATAGCACTCCCCTCTCCAAAGAGAGACCAAAGAATATTACTCGAAAGATGACTCTCACTATCTAAGGGTTCTTTATATAGATGGAGACCCCACTACAGGACAAATACACTACAAGACTACATACATATCGAGTGGTGACTCAGGTGTGGCTAGTCGGTGTCCATGCTCAAGGAGGTGGACGTCGTAGGGGCCATCATTGGAGGAGCCAGTTGTTTGTTGTGAGGGTTGTATGGAGTCTATCCGGACGTGGAGGGAGGCCACCATTGATTGGAACATCTCCATCAATTGGGTCATACCCCTTCTTCCATGATTGTACGCAACGGTGTGGGTGGGTGCGATAGGGGCAATAATCATGAATCGCAAGTGACAACCCAGGTATGACTGGACGGAGGCCCGTCTGACGCAGCTGGAGGAGAGCGGCCCGCTAGGGAGGAATTCAGGCTGGAACGGGGGGCACGAGGGCTAGTTGTGTCTGACAGCTGGGCGGAGGAAGGCCTTGACGCAGTCGGTAGAGGAGGAAATGCGTTGTCGTCGGAGGCGACGGCGTGGAGTTACTCTAATACCAAGTTGTTGTATGCTCCGGTTTGAGATCAAGTGCTTGGGCGAGCAAGGGAGAAATCCCTTGAGGGATTTGAGTCCCCTTTTCTAGATCCTGGTGGAGCTATGGTTGCAGAGGGGAAAGTCGGAGGTGAAGACGAAGAAGGGTGGAGCTTTCTGGCAGAGGAGCGGTCCGTCGTTCACTGCTAGGGACCGGCCACCGGGTGTATGTGTACGAGTGAGAGACTGGAGTTTAGAGTGAGAGAGAGGGAAAGGAAAAGAAGAGAGAGAGAGAGTTTGATAATAATTTCTTGATTCCTTTTCACTTAAACCATGCTATCCATGTAGGTTCAAGCCCCTCACTTGGGCTATAACACAACTACACAAGTGAGTCTATTAACACACACACAACATTAAAATATAGATAGTGCGAGTAGATCAATCCCTGTTAGATTGGATAAGTGTGACCCCAACGTGGGTCTATAACATTGTCTAACTTGAATATGCTTGTTGCAAACTGCTATATTCTTTATTAATGGTGCTTAGACTAGTAATGCACTGTCCAATGATCTCACCGTGGCTTCTTTCTTATAAAATGGAACTTTATTTTAGATTGAAGTTAATTGAGGACAATGTAAAGAAATCCCTATGCATTCTGACACTTTTTTTATCTCCTACTTTCTCACTTTCATCTAAATTTACTTTTATTGTACATTTAAGTGACACCTCAGCTGTTCATAATCTAAAGGTCCAATGCACTCCGGTAGTCTTTTATTGTCTGTTTATAGGAATTATTTAGAAGCCAACGCTCTTGCTTTTTGCTGCAGTACGTTTCGTGCTAGTTTTGGTGGACAGTAGATGATTCATTTTATTGTTTTTGACTTGATACAGAAGTCTCTTTTCTCCTAGTTTTGGTGGACAGTAGATGATTCATTTTATTGTTTTTGACTTGATACAGAATTCTCTGTTCTTCGTTAAATGTGTCATGGATGGTGTTTACAGGAATTGTAGTTACCAATGATGGAAATGCTATACTACGTGAGCTGGATATTGCGCACCCAGCTGCTAAGGTACAATCTTATCTTATCAATCATAAATATTTATTAATTAATTTTGCAGTTATTGTGTTTACAATTTGTTGTTTGACCTACTTCAAAACTTTTCTTCCAAGTAAATCATACGTTTCTTTTTTCCTTCCCAGTCAATGATTGAACTTAGTCGTACACAAGATGAAGAAGTCGGAGATGGGACTACCTCTGTAATTGTTCTAGGTAACTGAGCTCTCAAATTCCTAAATTATTAGCTGCTATAAAGTAATCGATCCGTTCAACTAGATTGTCATTGGTTTCTTTTTAGTATATCATTTGTTCCATTCAAATTATGAGTTATTAATGCTATGTGGTCACCAGATTTGTAGTTCCTGTTAGAAAAGCCCATGTAAAGGGTCCATTATTGGGCCCATGTTTTATTCTTTTCCCTCTTCTCTTATTATTCCCACATTTTGTATATGATTTCCTCTCCTTTTCTCTCCTATATATTTGTATTCTCTCCTTGTATTTACATACACAAGAAATACATACAAGTTTTGAGCTCTTTCTACATGGTATCAGAGGGACTCGTTGCCTCTCGCGGACTCCAAAACTCTATCCGCTTCCTCTGATCTCCTGCGGCCTGCTCAGTCTATCTGCTGCGGCCTGCGATCTCCTGCGGGCTGCTCTGTCTATCCGCCCTTCTCCCTTAGCCACTTGGCTAACTGCGACCTGCAGTCTTCTGCGGCCTGTATTTCTGCATCCGCTTCCTCTTCATCACCGTGGTTCCACCCTCCTCCTCGGGCTTCTTATATCCTCCTCTCTCTGTCCCGTGGGGCCCACTTCGCCCTACTGTTCTCATTCAGTCCGCTGCGAGCTCCTCCAGTCCGCTGCGTGCTTTATTCCCCTACTCTACTTCTCCCCTACCTTGCGAGCTTCTACCCCAGTCCAGACCGAGCTCTCTTCTCGCTCGTGGTCTCTTGGTTTATCCCGCCGCGGACTGCTCCTAACCGCTGCGGGCTCCCTTCTCGCGAGCTGTTTAAGATCCGCTGCTATTTCCCTTCTTGCGGACTGCTCCTTCGTGTTTCACCTCCTCCGGATACCACTGCGCCTCCGCCTTCAGCCCTTCTTCAGCAGACCACTTCCCCCTTACTGCCCCCACCTACCTTCGTTCGTGGTGGACGTTCGGGATCTCGGGGCCGCGGGCGCGGTGGTCGGGGCCGGCCGATTTGTTCCTACTGCGGAAAGGACGACCACAATGCGGCGACCTGCTACAAGAAGATTGGTTATCCTCCTCGTCCGACAACCTCGGTTGCTGCGGACACATCCTCTGCCGCTCCTTCTGACCTTGAGGCTGTTCGTCTCCAGCTCCAGCAACTCCAAGGGCTGCTCAACCCGCCCTCTGCCTCCATCGCCACCGCCTCCAACGTAGGTACTGCTTGTTTATCCACCAGTCCGCGATGGATCATGGACTCGGGTGCCACTCATCATATTACCTCGCAACGGCCACCCAAGTACATAGATTCTCCTCATCCGAAGTGTATCACCGTGGCAAATGGGGAGACGGTTCCAGTCTCCGGCTCGGCTGACCTTTTACTCAACCCATCGATCTCCCTTCGCTCGGCTCTTCATGTTCTGAGCTCCCAGTTTAATTTAATTTCTGTTGGTCGTCTTACAAATGATCTAAATTGCTCTGTTATATTCACCCTCTCTTCCTTTCTCATACAGGATCAACAGACGCAGACTACCATTTGTAAAGGCACACTGCAGAGCGGGTTCTACCTTCTCGATGACTATCCGACTCTCCTATCTTTTGTCTCCTCCAGTGAGTGGCATCGACGTCTTGGCCACGCTCCTCTCCCGGTGCTCCAACGGGCTCTTCCTGATGTTTCCCTTCATCTTTTTCAGTGCGAGTCTTGTATCTTCGGCAAGCAGCCACGTTCTTCTTTTCATGCACATTGTATCCGGAACACTGCTCTTTTTGATTTAGTGCATTCACACATTTGGGAACCTTATAAAATTACTAATATTTCTGGTTATCGCTATTTTATCACGTTTATTGATGATTACTCTCGCACAACGTGACCTTACTTACTCCGTGATCGTACCGAGCTTCCCCGTGTTTTTCGGGTCTTTGTCCTTGAAACCCGTACACAATTCCACACCACCCTCAAAACATTACGCACCGATAATGCTCGCGAATACACTAGCCACGGCTTTGCGGCCTTGTGCTCTGAATTCTTCATCAAACGTCACGTGCTTACACACCCCAGCAAAACGGCGTTGCCGAACGGAAGAACCGACGCTCGTTCTCTCATGCTTCAAATGCATGTTCCCAAAAATTACTGGAACTTTGCAGTCTCTACTGCGTGCTTCCTGATCAACCGTCTCCCTTCCTCCGTCCTCCACTATGCTACTCCGTTTAGCCTACTATTTACCTCTACTCCTGCTTTCCCTCTCCTGCCTCGGGTTTTTGGCTCCCCCTGCTACGTCCACCGCCTGGGTCCGTCCTCGGACAAGTTGGACCCCCAGGCAGCTAAACATGTCTTCGTTGGTTATTCGCGTACGCAGAAAGGCTATGTATGTTACTCTCCCGCCACCCGTAAGGTTTTCGTTTCTGCTAATGTTACCTTCCGGGAAGATCAACTGTTCTTCTCTGCTCCCTTACCCACCCCTTTCACGCCGAAACCTCTACCACGAATCCTCCCACGACCCGTTATCCCCGTTACTACACCTCTCGAATTGGTACCACCTGCTCTGACTCCTTCCCCCTCCAGGCCACCTGTTATCCGTGGCTACCCTCGCCGCCCGTCCGACTCCGTTGCCTCTCTGCAGTCGGCCTCGACCTCGGCTACTCCGCGCCCTGCTGATCAGGTACCTGCCTCCACTGCTCATCCTCTGGCAAACTGCGTCTCCTTGTATCGCCTCTCTCCTCACCTCCACACATTTGCTACTTCTCTTCCTAGATTTCGGTTCCTAACTCTGTGCAGGAGACGCTACAACATCCTGGATGGTTGGCCGCCATGGAAGAGGAAATGGTTGTTCTCTGGGCCAACCAGACATGGACTCTTGTACCCCTTCCTCCGGGTCAGACACCGGTTGAGTGTAAATGGGTCTATGTTATCAAACATGCTGTTCACGAAACGATTGACCGCCTGAAAGCTCGTCCGGTGGCTCGTGGCTTCACCCAACAACAGGGGCTCGACTATGAAGAAACCTTTTCTCCGGTTGCCAAACTCAACACCGTTCGCGTTCTCATCTCCGTGGCTGTCCATCGCCGGTGACCCTTATTCCAACTCGATATTAAGAATGCCTTTCAGAATGGCGATCTCCAAGAGACGGTGTTATATGCAGCAACCTCCCGGGTTTGAGATCACGGGGGAGTCTCAGGTCTGCCGTCTTACGATGGTTCTGTATGGTCTCAAGCAATCCCCACGGGCGTGGTTTGACAAATTCAGTAAGGCCCTTCAAGAGGTTGGTTTTACTCGCAGTTCGGCAGACTTCTCGCTATTCACTCATCACCGAACAACGGGAATTGTTCTTCTGTTAGTTTATGTTGACGATATCATAATTACGAGAGACGACTCAAAAGGAATACAGGAGGTCAAATTACATCAGAACACAGTTTTTCAAACAAAAGATCTTGAGCCCCTTCGGTACTTCTTGGGCCTTTAGGTTGCTAGACGGCCAGACGGTCTCGTCCTCTCAGCGGAAGTATTGCCTCGACCTCCTTCAGGATGCTGGCTATTCTGGTTGTAAGACGATTGACACCCCAATGGATGCAAATCACAAGTTGTGCGCTCAGGCATCTGACTCAGATCTCCTACTCCAGAATCCAGAATACTATCGTCGTTTCGTTGGAAAATTGATCTACCTCTCAGTAACCAGACCCGATATTTCCTTCGCTATTGGTATTGTCAGTCGGTACATGCATACCCCTCAAAGATCTCATCTTTAAGCTGTTGAACGCATTCTCAGATACCTTAAAACGACTCCTGATCAAAGTCTGGTTTACAAAACCTCATCTTCAGCTCCAACTTTGGTGGCTTATTCCTATGCCGATTATACTGGTTCTCTTAATGATCGACGGTCAACCAATTGCTTTTGCACATATCTCAGAGGACATTTGATTACCTGGAGAAGCAAGAAACAAGCGGTCGTTGCTCGATCATCAGCTAAGGCTGGTTACCGGGCAATGACGTCGGTGGTTTCTGAACTAAATTGGCTTGAAGGTTTTCTTACCGATCTGGGTGTAAAGCTCCCTTCCCCAGCTCTCCTCCTCTGTGACAGCCAGGCTGCCATACATATATCCAAGAACCCGGTATTCCACGAGAGAACAAAACATATTGAAGTCGACTGTCACTTCATCCGGGAAAGGGTTCAAATGAAGAAATTCGACCTGAAGCATGTTGCAGGGACAGAACAAGTTGCGGATGTCCTCACAAAGGCTCTTTCCAGTACTCTCTTCTATCAGTGCTTGTCCAAGCTTGGCGCATACGATCTGTACGCTCCAGCTTGCGGGGGAGTGCTAGAAAAGCCCATGTAAAGGGCTCATTATTGAGCCCATGTTTTATTCTTTTCCCTCTTCTCTTATTAGTCCCACATCTTGTATATGATTTCCTCTCTTCTTTTCTCTCCTATATATTTGTATTCTCTCCTTGTATTTACATACATAAGAAATACATACAAGTTTTGAGTTCTTTCTCCAGTTCATATATCATGAATTATTTGCATTAAAAAATTTACATTTGGAATTTGTTTGAAGCTGGTGAGATGCTTCATGTGGCAGAAGCTTTCATTGATAAGAATTATCACCCAACAGTAATTTGTCGAGGTACTTGGTGATACACCTGTTTGAATCCCCCCCACTCCGTTTTGTAAATGTTTCTCTGTCATTAAAACCCATCTTTTTTGCATATTCAGCGTATAACAAAGCCCTTGAAGATGCTATTGCTGCTCTTGACAAGATAGCTATGCAGATCGATGTAAATGACCGTAAGTTGATATTATACAACTTCATCAATAGTTGTAATTGTGAGTTTGGAGCCTTCATTATTGTTTCTGGCTCCAGCCATCATCTATTATTTTACTGGTTGTTATCTTAATTGACCTTCAGTATCTCAAAAAAATTCAACAGGATATAGTTATTTGAAATTGGATACTGTTGTTATTTCATAATTTCTATCGCAGGTTCTACGATGTTAAGCCTTGTTAAAAGTTGCATCGGCACTAAATTTACTGGACAGTTTGGCGATCTAATTGCTGTAAGAATTATTCTTAATCTATGATTGTGTTTTATGTTTTGTTTATATCAATTTTCTTCAATTAGATCACATTTTAAGTCTTGCATTGTGCTGGAGATTGCTATCCTTTATTTTTTTAAATGTTAATACAATGTAGTTATTGCAATTTTGATTGCCTTTTGTCTCTATAGTGTTTTATCTGAAGAAATGTGTAAGAGATTTATTATTTTATTCCTTTAGTATAAACAAGGATTTACAGTAAAATCCATTGAAATAGGAATGAAATGAACGGAAATAATCTTAAAAAATGATATTAATCTTATATTTAGTGAAATTATTGATTAAAGGAAGCAAGAATATCTTTCTCTACATTTATATCGGAGAGAAAATAATAGATTACAGAAAGAAAACACTGACTTTTCAGCACTTCTCTAATTCTTGAGTTGATGTCTTTCATTCTGCTTGTTTATTTGTTATTAAAATCTTCCTTTTGACAATCCTTGGCCGTGAACTTAAACTCAAAGATCTTCAGCTGACACACACACACAAATATATATATATATATATATATATATATATATATATATATATATATATATATATATATATATATATATATATATATATATATATATTTGTGTGTGTGTGATGAAGATCACGGTGATCCGCTTCCCGTTCTGAGGATCCGAATTCGCGGATGCATCCGGATGGTCGTTCCGAGGCATTTTATGTATTACTTTATTTATTCTAAGTTGCATTTGACACCCGATCGGTTTGGACGTTATGAGCCATCCGATTTGGGTGCCCTCATTTAGCTTTAGGTCTATTTATGCACATGCAACCAGTAGTTTTGGGTATTATAAGTTTTTGGAGAAGAATCCTTCGATCACGCGCTGGTGGACTCCAACCCTCTCTCAGTGCGACGCCAAGACCCCCTCTCACTAGTCACCCCTTGGTGCGACTCCGATGCGACGCCTTATCCATGAGCCCTCCTCTAATCCTCACAAATCTCCTCCCTATACCTAAGTGCCTTTATTTCACTTTTCCACAACCGCTGATCCCCTTCCTCCGATTCCAGCCCTCCTAGTTCTTCTCTTCTGCCCATAACTCCCCCCTACCGCACTCATGTGATGATGGTCTAGCCCTATTCCAGTCCTCCATGCTAGCTGACCTTGCCCAAAATTCTCCTACAACACTCCTATTATTAGTCCCGACTCACGCCTGATACCAACCCTTCCATGACCACTGTTTCCACCCAGGTTACTCCCTGCCACCCACCACCTTGAAGCCCCTCCCAATTCTTGCAACTTCAGTCAGCCCTACTAAACAGTCCACTCGAGCCTCACCAAACCTGAAACCAACCCACTAGCCCGTTGCCCTTGCATTCCAACAGTCCAATTACCTTCCAACAGCTTTGCAATTGCCACCATCGCCTTGCTTAGCAGTCGCCACCATCGCCTTGCTTAGCAGTCGCCACCATCGCCTTGCTTAGCAGTCGCCACCATCGCCTTGCTTAGCAGTCGCCGCCATCGCCTTGCTTAGCAGTCGCCGCCATCGCCTTGCTTAGCAGTCGCCGCCATCGCCTTGCTTAGCAGTCGCCACCATCGCCTTGCTTAGCAGTCGCCACCATCACCTTGCTTAGCAGTTGCCTACATATGTGAGTCGTAGTGATGCGGAGCAGAGACGGGCACGAGCTTTGGGCCCGTTCGGGACTGATTTGGTGATTTACCATATATGGCGTGCCCGGATCGACGATCGGACTCCGCGGTTGCGTCCGACACGTCGCCGCGAGTGAAAAACATATTTTAGTTTATTTTTTTTGAGTTTATTTTCATGTATTTAGTGGCCGATCTCACCGGCCAATCATAGCTGTTGATGGTGAAGCCCTAGTTTGTTCTCTTCTTATAAATATTGGTCTAAGTGGATGAACTATGACGTGCCCGGATCGACGATCGGACTCCGCGGTTGCGTCCGGCACGTCGCCGCGAGTGAAAAACATATTTTAGTTTATTTTTTTTGAGTTTATTTTCATGTATTTAGTGGCCGATCTCACCGGCCAATCATAGCTGTTGATGGTGAAGCCCTAGTTTGTTCTCTTCTTATAAATATTGGTCTAAGTGGCTGAACTAAGGCATTGCAGATTTTGGAGACATTGAATCCCGGAATCCCGCGATCCCTCCCCGGTGCCGACGCCGTGGAACCCTAGGTGACGACTCCTAGGCCTCCAAACTCCTCCCCAAGGTAATCTCTACCCCCACCTTCATTTTCCAATTTCCACGCTTCAAACCATCGTTTCACCCGCTGCAGCCCGCCATTCCAGCCCCCGGAAAACAGCCGGCCTTCTGCCCCTTTTTCGCCGCCCAACCCGCTTCCTCCCCTCAAACCCGCCACTTCTCCACCGCCTCTATAGGGCCACTTCCACCTCTTGTCCCCTCCCCACTGCTGGCCGACCAGCCCTCATCTCTTACCAAATTCGGCCACCCCAAGGGCCTCTTTGCCCTAGCCGACTACCCCCACATATCCCCTTTATGGATCCACCATCCTAATAGCCCAAAAATTCTAGATCAGTCCAGATCTAGGATTATAGCCACCCGATCCGTTATTTTCACCTCACAAACTTTCCATTTTTGCCCTGATCCGACCCCAAATAGCGGATCTACCCACCCCCCGGCCCGAATCTACTTATTCGTGGCCGCATCCACCATTTTATTGTCTGTTCGCACCGTTCTTCGTTGAGGGCAGCCACCGTCACCGTCGCCTCGCCGCCGGTTCCATCTCCGATCGCCGATGTACACATCCGGCCCTCTAAATCTTCAGTGTCTCAGTTCAGCCCTCTACTTTGTGAGCGTTTGTATTATTGTACTATTTGATTCACATTTGCATTTGGTAATTTATCATATCTTGTTGCGATTTCTGTTCGTGGAAATTGTTTTTGTGCACTAATAACTTGCAGGAGGGAACATTCGCCGCGCGCTTTGCTTTGACCCTCCGAGCGGAGGAAATCCATTCCAATTGCGTAAATAAATAATTGCTTTTCTATTCAAATATCTGTGTGATTGTCCCTCCAACCACTTTTTGCTTGAGAGTCAGTTTCGTACTGCTTCCCCTTCCTTTGACGGCTCATCGAGTCCCGAGTCTTTCAACTATTGGATCGTGGATATGTAGTATCATTTAGATTATTTTGAGTTATTCGGTGAGCGTCGCGTCAAGTTTGCGAAACTTAAACTTTTAGGTCAGGCCCTTATTGGGCTAGCGTTGAGAGGACCCGCGAGCGAGACCGTTTTCGTCGCATCACTAGTTGGGCGGACATGAAGCGTTATTGTGTCAAAGATATCTGCCTTTGTCATATTGGAGTCGCTTGCTCGACTAATTATTTTCTCTCCAGCAAGAATCCATGTCTGTTGCTGAGTACAGAGATCGCTTTGATGAGTTAGTTGTGCGGAGCGATCTCCGAGAGGACCCAACAATGGCCACTACCAGGTTTCGTTCCGGATTTCGATCCGACGTTCGTACTAATGTGGTTTATCATAGCTCGAATTCACTCGAGCATACGTATAAGCTTGCCTTTCATTACGATCAGTCTTTGAGATCCGCCAGAGCTGGTTGGTTGGACCCTCACCTTGACCTCTGCAGTACAAGTACCTTCCATACTGAGGCCACCACAACGCTTACCACTGTCCTGCCAGGCACGACAGAAGTGATACCAGATGCGGATTACTCTCACCACAGTGAGGTGTTTAGCCGAGTGAGTGACATATATCTTGTTTCTGACCCGCCTCTTGTGACCCCGACTGAGAGCGAGCCTGAGCGACATATTGAGTCTGCAGTATTGTGTCCCTCACCCACACCTCTTCTTCTGTCATGCACTGGGTTAGTTAACACCCTCACCGTAGACCCAATTCTTGACACTACACCAACATACCCATTCTTGAGTGTAGGTCTATGTTGTTCTCCCGTTGTCATTGTCCGGAGTCACATCACGACCGAGAGCCCAAAGCTTGATGTTCATCTCGCAGTGACTATGTCACCTATTCACGGGGACACAACCGCTTATGATGGTACTCACATGGAGGATCATGACCCTAGTGATGAGTTTTAAGATGACCCCCCTGTTGAGCCTCCCAACGAGCCGCTACATCCCAGTGAGGATACGATTCAGGTGAGACACTCATTTATGAGCTTTGATTTATTTGCTTCTCTTTCGTTATCATCTATAGCCTTGCCCCAGAGAATTGATCTTGCGTGGATCATAACATATGTAGGGCCTTCCTTGAGTACGCTTGAGCATACTCATATTTTGAGGGCCTACCTTATGGCGCATTGTACCATTGATGAGTTTTGGGACGCACCACATGCTGGCCCACCAGATGAGCTCTTTCTTTTCGGGAACACGCACCACACTCGAGAATCACGTCTTCTAGTCAGTGTGCACGATCTTCATTCAGGTGGTTGCCTCATTCGCGATGACTTCTCGTACACACCTCCTGGTGAGCCCTCTGATGTGTCACGTTCCCTGAGAGACATTTGGCTCTTTACGAGCTCGTATTTAAGTATAGTTGTCTCTCACGATCATCTGAGCACTCGTCACACACGAGATGAGTTTTTTTACACTCCACCGAGAGAGCCCCCTGATAGGCCACCACATTTTAGAGACATCTCAGACATTATTAGATTTTCCTATAAGAAGTATACCATGTCTGTCGTGTTGTCTTTGCATCATTTGCATTACCTGCATGAGTCTGCTGAGTCTTTTACACGACATTTGCATGAGTTGGTCCGCTGACGAATAATAACAAGCAATGAAAATTATAAAGCCCATACAGATAAGGGAAGACGAGAATGAATATTTAATGAAGGCGAAAGGGTAATGGTACGAATCCGCCCCGAGAGGCTCCCTTCGGGGTCTGCCAAGAAATTAAGCGCTAGGCGAATGGGTCCGTACTCTGTTATTAGTCGCATTGGGACAAATGCCTATCAGCTCGATATCCCGGCAAGTATGGAAATTCACCCGGTGTTTAATGTTGAGGATCTGACTTCATACTACGAACCTCACGAGTATGTAGACCCGAGCAGTGGAGATACCCAGCCACCCCCACTCCCACTGTCGTTACCTTACCACCCTCATACGTCACCACCGTCTGATGGCCACCCCAGCCCACCCACTGTTGACATCCACCCACCTGGGGACTCGTCTTCTCTGGTTTCACCACCGGCACCGCCGATCGCACCGGGACCCACCTTTCGAGAGATGAGAGATGAGAGCATCACAGAGTTCCGATTCCACCAGCTTGTTTCTTCTTCAGATGGGTCGCGTTGTCGCTACTTGGTACATTGGCGGGGCCGCCCCGACGCAGTTGACGCTGGGATACTTGCAGTTGAGCTTGATCGATTCGCCCCGGGACTTCGACTTGAGCACGACCATCTCCATTCACTGGAGATGACAACTTTTCATTCAGGGGGAGTTGATGGGGGAGGACACTTTTCCGTCGACGACAGTTCGACGACTCCCGACTGACCTCTTCGAGTTGTCCCGGACATTCATCGAGAGAATTCCGATCTCAATTCATCGGGAGATGAATCCTTTCAAGCCGGGGAGATTGATGCAGAGCAGAGACGAGCACGAGCTTTGAGCCCGTTCGGGGCTGATTTGGCGACTTACCATATATGGCGTGCCCGGATCGACTATCGGACTCCGCGGTTGCGTTTGACACGTCGTCGCGAGTCAAAAACATATATTAGTTTTTTTTGAGTTTATTTTCATGTATTTAGTGGCCGATCCCAACGACCAATCATAGTCGTTGATGGTGAAGCCCTAATTTGTTCTCTTCTTATAAATATTGGTCTAAGTGGCTGAACCAAGACATTGCAGTTTTTGGAGACATTGAATCCCGGAATCCCATG
Source organism: Platanthera guangdongensis (assembly GCA_039583875.1). Taxonomy (NCBI): domain Eukaryota; kingdom Viridiplantae; phylum Streptophyta; class Magnoliopsida; order Asparagales; family Orchidaceae; genus Platanthera; species Platanthera guangdongensis. The sequence goes on from CM077164.1 coordinate 20,418,254, forward strand.
ATCCCTCCCCGGTGCCGACGCGTGGAACCCTAGGTGATGACTCCTAGGCCTCCAAACTACTCCCCAAGGTAATCCCTACCCCCACCTTCATTTTCCACGCCTCAAACCATCGTTTCACCCGGTGCAGCCCGCCACCGTCACCGTCGCCTCGCCACCAGTTCCATCTCCGATCGCCGATCTACACATCCGGCCCTCCAAATCTTCAGTGCCTCAGTTCAGCCCTCTACTTTGTGAGCGTTTGTATTATTGTACTATTTGATTCACATTTGCATTTGCTAATTTATCATATGTTGCTGCGATTTCTATTCGTGGAAATTTATTTTTGTGCACTAATAACTTGCAGGAAGGGGCATTCGCCAGGAAAGCCATTCCAATTGCCTAAATAAATAATTGCTTTTCTATTCAAATATTTGTGTGGTGCTAAAACTTACATTGCTTAAATTATTTGTCAAATACCGGTCACTGCATTACATGTAGAGTTGGATTAGCGCATCACCTTGGCACGATCACCTAGCGTTTTAGGTTTTGTGCACCACTAGCCTACCCCTACATCACGTAGTTTGATATTTCTTGCTCTCTATTTTGTGTTTTCAGACTATGTTTTGTGGGATATTGTATCATATGCTTTTATTTCTGTGACATCAATTGAATTGCTCGGTTTATTCGGCGCGTGGTTAAATTTATTTGCACCTCAATTGTTTATGAACTCCCATTTCGTTTCTCCAAATAAAATTGATGTGAATAAAGTGCATCTGTTTAAATTTTTTTTTAGTCAATTGCTTATTGCTAAATGCATCGGGCGATCAATTGCATGTGCACCTTCATTTATAGTGGCATTTATTTAGATTGCGTGTCTGCATTCATATCACTCTAGAGTTGGTCGTAGCTTCATTCGTTTATGTTGCATGCCCTCTTGCATTTCATTTTAGGGTTGTTGTTGGTACTTTGCGCCTGTCGTGTGCTCACTTATATTGCATGTAGGGTTATGACATTACTTGTTCACTGCCTATATATTCGTTCCACGTCAAATGGTATCAGAGATAGGTTACAAACACTCTTTTGATACCCAGCTATTTAGTCTAGAAGTTCCTTCCCATGGCATACTATTATCTCTGCCCCTCGCCTTCATTTGAGAGAGACTCTTATTATTACAATGATTATCCTCATGCGTGACACACCACTTCCATAGATCTTGTTGACTCTGCAACATGATTTCTCTTTGCATGAAACGATAACTACGATGATAGATCTTCATATTGTTATCCTTACACCACTCTATGACTTTATGATGGTAGAGTTGTGTTTTGTTCGGGGCATTATAGCTACACATCTCCCCTGTTTGAGTAACCTGAATCTGAATATACACGACCACCACCGCACGTTCGTAGGGATTCTGTCGACCTACAAACACGATCTGATTATGTTTGGAGCGATCGTCTAGATGACTCATAGGAGCCCTATAGAGATCACCATCGCCAGGATCACATCACATGTCAAAACCCTCCTAGTGTTCCGCAAATAGAGATACTTTAGGCCGAATTCCAGCGATTAGTTTTTGATCAATTTGATTGCTTGGATGCTCATCTTGATCGCCTGAGGACAACCGTAAGAGGAATCAACAAGAAAAACCTCGGGATTTAGGTTAAGTCACTGATGCGTCTAGTTGTAATCTCACTAACATGAAAGACTCAACACCTGATTTTGTTTCATCTCACCCGAATGAGACTCAGGTCCTGCTTGATTTTGGAGGCGAGTCTGATCATGACCGTTTGATACAAGTGGAGAATGAGCATAGTCACTGGAGTGAGGACGATCGACCCAGTGACACTGTGATGTTATATCCATCCTCCGCACCTCACTTAGACCTAAGTCTCCTCCTCAGCTAGAGATCCAACCCTCGACACTCTACCTATTGGCCGACTATTGAGTATGGGCTTTTCCCACTCTTCCCCTGTCATTGCCCTGAGCCAGCCCGAGAACCTAGTGTCGATCCCGTAGTGTTTGCCTTACCCATTTTTGGGAACACTACCCCATACAATGGTACTCATCTGGAGGATCGTGGCCCTGTTAACGGGTTCTTTGATGAGCCCCATGATGAGTTCTTACTTTTTGGAGACATTCAACCCACCCAGGTGTTGCATCCTTGTATCTGTCTCACACTTTCCTGTAGATGATCTTCGTGTTCACGATGAATTTACTTATTTACCGCCAGGTGTACTCCCTAATTTACATCCTTATATCACTATCTTCAGTACTCTTTCGGGAGATTGCCTCCATGACGAATTTTTCTACCATCCACTCGGTGAGCCTCCAGATGATTTACATCACTTGGGAGACAGTATATTTCATGATTTCACACCTCACTTCCAATGTTTTAGTCAGTCAGTTGGGCGGTCCCCGTACATTCAATGAATGCATACACCCCACCCAAAAAACCTCCAAATAAACCACCCGTCCTTAGGGACTTCCACTACAACGTGTGCATTTAGTCATTCTATCGTGTTAGTCGCCAATCAATTGCATTTGTTGCATAACTTGCATGGTCATTCTCATGTTTTGCATCATTCACATAAGCTGCATGAATTTGTTTGATGTGAAATTGCAATAAACAATGATTATTATAAAAGTCAAGCAGATCATCACAAGAGGTATCATATTTTTGAAATTGGGGAGTAGAGGATGATTCACATACGATTTGAGAGGTTCCCAACGGGAGCATCAAAAAAATTAAGCGCTCGCCGATTGGGTCCCTATATTGTCATGCGATGGATCGGTATGAATGCTTATTAGTTTGATATCCCTCAAAATATGGGGATAAATCGAGTATTCAATGTAAAGGACTTGATTCCTTACTATGAGCATGTGTATGTGATCCTCTTTTTCCCTCCCATGTATGAGCCACAACTTTCTTTATTGCCTCCCATTTTATCCCAGCATCAGCCTGATGACTCACACCATGAGGACCACCTTAGCACTGATGGTTCCACCAATCCAGTTTTCAGACAAAAATGCATTTTATTCAGAGCTACTAGCTATCGTTAGAGACATACTTCAGATTGTTACACATGAATTCACCGTCGTGTGCGGGTAAGATATGTTGTGATATATTGTTCGCGGGTGATATATTTAAAAGTCCGCTATTTTATTTTTTGTTATATTAATAGGCTAACAACGTATGTTTTTATCGCATATATATAATATTACAAGCAATCGTGCACGGGGGACCCAGTGCGGGCAACATTCGTCGTGGGCGCGACATTTGTTATGGGGGAGACATTTGTTTTTGGGGCGTCATTTGTCATGGGGGCGTCATTGATCGTGGGGGCGACATTGGTCATGGGGGCAAACATTGGTCGATGGAGCGACATTGGTAGGTGGCGGTTACTTTTGTCGGGGCGGCGACATTGGTCGGTGGCGAAAACTTGGTCATGGGGGGGGGGGGGGGGCGACATTTGTCGAGGGCGACGACATTGGTTGTAGGAGGCGACATTGGTCCTGGGGGCGACATTAGACATGGACGGAGACATTGGTCTTGGACGACGACTTTGGTCGTGGGAGCAACATTTCTTGTGGGCGGTGACATCGATCGTGGACGGCAACATTGGTCGAGGGAGGCGACATTGGTCGGGGGCATCAGCGTTGGACGTGGGCGCCAACATTTGACATGGACGACAATGTTGGTCATGGGGTCAATGTTGGATGTTGGTGATGGGCGGCGACATCGGTCATGGGCAGTGACATCGGTCGTGGGCGGCGACATCGGTTGTAGGGGCGACATCAGTCGTGGGCGGCGACATCAGTCGTGGGCGGCTACATCGGTCATGTAGGGCGGCGACATTGGTCGGGGGCAACAACATCGTTCACGGGAGGGGTCATCAGTAATGGGCGGCGACATCGGTCGTGGAGCGACATTTGTTTTTGGGGCGACATTTGTCATGGGGGCGTCATTGATCGTGAGGGCGACATTGGTCATGGGGGCAACATTGGTCGATGGAGCGACATTGGTAGGTGGCGGTTACTTTTGTCGGGACGTCGACATTGGTCGGTGGCGAAAACTTGGTCATGGGGGGGGGGGGGCGACATTTATCGAGGGCGACAACATTGGTTGTAGGAGGCGACATTGGTCCTGGGGGCGACATTAGACCTGGATGGAGACATTGGTCGTGGACGACGACTTTGATCGTGAGGGCAACATTTCTTGTGGGCGGTGACATCGATCGTGGACGACAACATTGGTCGAGGGAGGCGACATTGGTCGGGGGCATCGACGTTGGACGTGGGCGCCAACATTTGACATGGACGGCAATGTTGGTCATGGGGTCGATGTTGGTGATGGGCGGCGACATCGATCATGGGCGGTGACATCGGTCGTGGGCGGCGACATCAGTCGTGGGCGGCGACCTCAGTCTTGGGCGACTACATCGGTCATGTAGGGCGGCGACATCGGTCGGGGGCATCGACATCGTTCGCGGGAGGGGTCATCAGTCATGGGTGGCGACATCGGTCGTGGGCGGAGACATTCGGCGGGGTAGGAGACATTCGGCGGGGGAGGAGACATTCGGCGGGGGCAGCGAGATTCGACGGGGGTGGCGACACTGGTCGTGGGCAGCGACACTGGTCATGGGTGACGACACTGGTCGTAAGCGGCGATACTGGTCGTAGGCGGCGACATTGGTCATTATGCAAAGTCTCAAGGATGGTCTCAATAATTGACAATAATCTCTATTTTGCTATTTTGGGTATGGTTTAGATTTGAGTGAAAAAAATTTACATATGATTTGACTAAAATATGTTCATATCAAGATGTATTGAAATAATATAAGTAACATCCGTATAACAAATGAAATTAAACAACAAAGTAACGTAAGTGAGTTCCCAGAGGAGCTTTGGCGCCGCCGTGAGATGTTGCGACAGGAGGAGGAGGTGCTGCCCTAGCTTGCGTTACGAAGATTCGCCGGATGTAGATGGATGGGGCAGAAGACGGAAGGCAAGCTTGGCGCTGTGAAGTAGCGGGAGGAGTGCAAGTTTGATTTAGGTGAGGGCATTATGAGGAGTCCATGAATAGTGGCGGGATGTGTGTGTGTACGTAATTGACCCTGTATTTTTGAGCTGTTTTGAAATTTTATTGAGTTGTATGTGTCATTAATTTTATTGTGGAGGGTATTTTGGGCAAGCAAATGTTACACCATAGGTATTTTGGGCAACCAAATGTTACACCATTACTCTTTAGGTCCTTGCTTATAGTATAAAGATATACATCTCACTTTTGTTTTAATTTTACATCATTTTTTGTTATAAATCTATTATCTATGTATTTTGTTTCCATTTTTGATGAACTTCTCTTGACGGTGTAATATATTTTTACAGGTCGATTATTGGACATTATTTTCAACAAATTCATACATTAATTATTACAGGAATGCTAAGCTATCATGTAAAGTATAGTCTTTATATTGTGAAGAAAATTTTTTGCCATGAATGAGAAGACTGCGATTTCTGATGATCAAAATGAAAAGAACAAAAAAGTTGCATCTCCATGAACGTTCCCATCAGTCCTCAGTTTTTCTAAATTATTAGCAAATCCAGAAAGAAGAACAGTTAAATATTTAGAAAGAGATTAGAAATGCAATAACGATGAAAGTTGTAACTCGTGGCAAAAAGGTTGCATCATGATGTAAATAACTACAATGATCATTGTAGTTATAAAGAATGATGGTGTAATTAACTACAATGATCATGAAAAGGAGATGAATTTTTGTCACAATGATCTCCTAAAAATGATATCATAGATCTGGTAAATAACTACACCAATGTAAATACTGTAAAAGAGATTAGTAAAAAAAAAACCGCTCATAAAGAAATCATTGAAAGACCATTTTTTGGATCTGTTAGGAAACATGCAAGTAAATGTGAAAATCATTTCTGAGATAATTTCTAAAAGGAGATCAGTTTGTAGAGATCAGTTAAAATGATATCATATAAATCATGGAAAGCGATTCATTTTAACAAAAAGGTTTCATCTGAATGATCTCCTTTTCTTTGAGCTAAATCCAACATCTTTTCATGAATAACTTTGGCCGGCGGCGACCATCGGCGAGGGCAGATTCGGCGGGGGCGGCTTCGGCAGCGGCGGCTCAAAAGCAGATTCCCCTCACCCTATTTGCTACCATTGCTTTCTTAAGTCACAACGTAGTCTCTCTTCATTTCTTCCAGCACACCAACATTTGTATTGCAATTATGTAGGAAAATTTTAGAGAAATACCATATTATTGTTGTATTGAATTGATGTCGTAGACACAGCCAAAATCAACGCCATCGATTGAGAAACCCTAAAAACAAAGTGGGAGGGAAATGAATTTTTGCCGGCATGAGCCTTCTTGAGTAGCCTCCGCCACTGACTCATCTGAGGAGGTATTAAAAGGGCCTGCCATCAAGTTTCGAATAAAGCTATAATTAATTGATGCGATACTAACCCTTGGTTTAGGAAGGCAGACCGCAGTTCCACAACAACCTGAACCACATAGAGAAGAGTTGGGGAAGACGACGACTCCTCCGGCACACCCGGGCTGCTCCCCAACAGAGTATTTTTCTGCAAAGTTTTTAGAAAATTTGAAAGAAAAAAAATAGAGCAAGGAGATAGAGCAACACAAATAAGAGGAACTAAAAAACTTGAGTATAAGTAAAAAAATAGATATGAAATTAATTGATGCTCCGATGTGATGGAAGAGCATCATCAGTAAATTTCTTCTTCCCAAAAAAATCATGATTTTCAAATTTCAATCATTTTAAGCGATGGTAACTATCAGGAAAAAGTTGTGAACCTGGCCGGAGAATCCTTGTAGAGCATGAATAGGTGTAAAATTGGAGTTTGCTCTGTCGAGTAGGAGAAACTCTTGCGGCGAGGCGCTGTGGAGGAGAGGCTCTGTGGAGGAGGTTATACACGCATCGAGGAGGGATGCGATGGTAGCGTGTGGGGAGGAAAAAGCAGGACGAAGCAGGACGAAGCAGAGGAGACAACTTTCAGCCGGAATAGCAGGGGAGAGTTGTGTGCTGGCGGCAATAGCGCTGTCCTTTTTGGTGCTGGAGGTGATAGCGTTTGGCTGGAGAGAGGAAAAAAATGTTGTCAACAGTAAATAAAGAGGATGGTGGGAATAGCATTACAGCAGCTACAGTAGTTCAAGAGGGGTAGTGTAGTCCAAAAATTTTACACCATGCATGGAGGCAGAGCTATCGTGATGATGCGTTATCGGGAGACGCAAAAGCTGAGTTAGGAGGGAAAATTGAAAAAACTGTCGGGAATGACATATTACCCAAAACTCATTTATTTTGAAATAAAGGGAAAATTGTAAGGGGTATTTTGGGCAACTGAATGTTACACCATGGCTGTGGGGTACTTTGGGGAGACGAATGTTATCCCATGACTGTTTTGGAGTTTGCTTATAGTATAAAGATGTATGTTTAAATCGATTAGACTTATTTTTTTTGATTTTTTTAACGATTTACTCTTACAATCAATTTCGTATAATTATTTTCCAAAATTTTAATTTCATATTACAAAAAATTTGTTTGCAGATGATATCATTTTGGTCGATGAGGCGCGCGAGGGTGTAAACACAATTCTTGAATCTTGGCGAGACACTTTAGAAAAGTAGGGTTTTAAGTTGAGCGGGGAAAAGACAGTATATGGAGCTTGAATTTAGCAGTACAAGAAGGTCAGATGACTTCGTTATTAATTTGGGTGATCAAGATATTTCTCGTAGTGAGTGTTTTAAATATCTTGGATCAATAGTTCAAAAAGATGGAGGTATTGATAAAGATGTGGCACATAAAATCCAAGTGAATTGGTCAGGTAACTTATGTGTTTGTAAAGTACCATTAAAACTTAACAGAAAGTTTTATCGTACTGCAATTAGACCAGCGATGCTTTATGGTTTGGAGCGTTGGGCAGTGAATTGTGTGCTTGGGCAAAAATGGGAGTTGCGGAGATGAGAATGCTTAGGTGGATGTGTGGACACACGAGACTAGATAAAATTAGGAATGTAGGTATCATGGATAAGGTAGGAATAACACCAATTGCAGAGAAGATGCGAGAAGCTCGACTAAGATGGTTTGAACACGTACAAAGGAGACCATTACATGCACCTGTTAGGCGTTGTGAGAGTCGTCACTAGTCATGTTAAACGAGGGAGGGGTAGACCAATGAAGATTTGGAATGAAATTATAAGGAAGGACATGATGTACTTAGGCATTAGTGAGATTATCACTAAAGTTAGGGCACAATGACGACAAAGGATCCATATAGCCGACCCCACTATAGTGGGATAAAGGCTTGAGTGTTGTTGTTGTATGTTACAAAAAATATGAAAATTTTTAATACATTTATTTTTTAATTGTATTCGTGTTTTTAGTATAAATTTATAAGTGTGAAATGACTTATAATCAATCAAGAAATTTCAACTTTTAAATATTCATTATTTGCAATAAACCTGTTGTTATCAAAATAAAATTAATGTATGTTATTAAATATGTTTTACAATGTATCATTTTATACATGTTAATAATATTTTATCTTAAATATAGATCTATTCGATTTTATTTTGTAATATAAATGACTCATTTTTTATCTATTTGTTATATTATTTTTCTAATTTTATAACATATAATTATAGGTAGTATACATAATAATAAAAGTTTTATTTATAAAACTTCAAAATCCGATATTTTAAAATATCTTCGACATGTCTCCGACTTCCGACATTTAAAAACTCAATCTGATATGTCACCGACTTCCTATATTTAAAACATTCATGTTGGACATGATTTTTAGTGGTTTTAATCATTGACCTATTATCCCAAAAACCTTCCATATTTCTCAGAGTCAATCCAGAGTCCGTCCAATATCATTTTTCCCATTGCATTTTACAAACTTTGTGAGCCTAGCTATGAGTTCAGCTTCATCTGAAAAATGTGCCATTCTACTCTCCTTGCCTTGACATTGATCTTTTTTTAATTCTGTACATCAAAGTCTGTGAGGTTTCTAGAGTAAGATCATCACTTTTTGGACCAAGGGCTCTCTCTTTGCTTAGACTTCAGTCTCCATTTAGGAATGTATTTTTCACATCAAATTGCTATGTGTTGGAAAAGCTCAAAGCTTGTATGTATTGCTTCTATATCAAAATACAAGGAGAGAATACAAATATATAGGGGAGAAAAGGAGAGAAGAAATCCTATACAATGATGTGGGACTAAAAGGAGAAGAAAAAAGGAGGAGAAAACAAGGGCCCAATATGGGCCCATTTACATGGGATTTTCTAACACTCCCCCGCAAGCTGGAGCGTACAAATCGTATGCACCAAGCTTGAACAAGCACTGATAGAAGAGCGTACTGGGAAGAGCTTTAGTGAGCACATCCACAACTTGTTCTGTCCCGGGAACATGCTTCAAGTCAATCTTCTTCATTTGAACCTTTTCTCTGATGAAGTGGCAGTCAACTTCAATATGTTTAGTTCTCTCGTGGAATACCGAGTTCTTGACAATATGTATTGTCGCTTGGCTATCACAAAGGAGAAGCGTTGGGGAAGGAAGTCGTACACCAAGATCGGTAAGAAGACTCTCCAGCCATGTTAGTTCAGATACTACAGACGCCATTGCCCGGTATTCAGCCTCAACAGATGATCGAGCGACAACGGCTTGTTTCTTGCTCCGCCATGTAATCAAATGTCCTCCAAAATATGTGCAAAACCTACTGGTTGACCGTCGGTCATCAAGAGAACCAGCGTAATCAACATCCGAGTAAGCTATCAATGTAGGAGCTGAAGATGAGGTCTTGTACACCAATCCTTGACCAGTGGTCATTTTGAGGTATCTGAGAATGCGTTCAACGACGTGAAGATGAGATTTTCGGGGAGAATGCATATACCGGCTGACAATACCAACGACAAAGGATATGTCCGGTTTAGTTACCGTGAGGTAGATCAATTTTTCAACTAGACGGCGATAGTATTCAGGATTCTTAAGTAAGAGATCTGAGTCGGAAGCCTAAGCACATAACTTGTGATTCACATTCATTGGGGTATTGATCGGCTTACACCCCGAATAACCTGCATCATGAAGAAGGTCGAGACAATACTTCCGCTGGGAGAGGACGAGACCATCTGGCCGTCTAGCTACCTCAAGGCCCAAAAAATAGCGGAGGGGTCCCAGATCCTTTGTTTGAAAAACTGTACCGAGATGTCGTTTGACCTCCTGTATTCCCTGTGAGTCATCGCCCGTAATGATGATGTCATCAACATAAACTAACAAAAGAACTGTCCCCGTTGTACGGTGGCGAGTGAACATGGAGAAGTCTGCCGTGCTGCGAGAAAATCCAACCTCCCGAAGAGCTTTGCTGAACCTGTCGAACCAAGCCCGTGGTGATTGTTTGAGGCCATACAGAGCTTTCTGAAGACGACAAACCTGAGACTCCCCCGTGGTCTCAAACCCGGGAGATTGTTGCATATAGACAGTCTCTTGCAAGTCGCCATTCAAAAAGGCATTCTTAATATCCAGTTGCAGTAAGGGCCACCGACGATGGACAGCCACCGAGATAAGAACACGAACGGTGTTGAGTTTGACCACCGGGGAAAAGGTTTCCTCATAGTCTAGCCCGGGTTGTTGAGTGAAGCCGCGGGCGACGAGCCGAGCCTTGAGACGGTCAATCGTCCCATCTGCGGCGTGTTTGATGACGAAGACCCACTTACACCCAACCGGTTTCTGACCTGGGGGAAGCGGTGCGAGAGTCCAGGTCTGGTTGGCCCAGAGGGCCTCCATTTCCTCCTCCATGGAAGCCTTCCAGCCGGGATGTGCTAGCGCCTCCTGCACAGTGTTAGGAACCGAAATAGAGGAAAGAGAAGTGGCAAAGGTGTGTAGGTGGGGGGAAAGGCGATGCAAGGAGACATAATTCGCCATAGGACGAGCGGTGGAGGGAGATACCTGATCCGCAGAGCGCGGGGAAGCCGTGGAAGAGGCCGACGACAGAGGGGCAGCGGAGCAGGGGGGAAGGCGGCGAGAGTAAACCTGGATAACGGGCTGCCTGGAGGGAGCAGGTGGAGGGAAAGAAGAGGGAGCAGGTGGAGAGGAAGAAGGACGTGGGGAAACAGGCGCAGTAGGAGGGATGACAGGTCGGGGTAGAGAGAGCGGTGGAGATGGCGGCGTGGAGGAAGGAGTAGGGGAGAAGAATGGTTGATCTTCCCAAAAAGTAACATCGGCGGAGACGATGACCTTCCGAGTACCCGGAGAGTAGCATAGGTAACCCTTTTGGGTGCGAGAGTAGCCGACAAAAATGGATTTGGCGGCCCGGGGGTCCAACTTATCGGAGGAGGGACCCAGGAGGTGAACAAAACAGGTGCAGCCAAAGACCCGTGGTGTAAGAGGGAAAGCCGGAGTGGAGGGGAAGAGGAGACTGAATGGGGTGGCAAAGTTGAGAACCGAGGAAGGGAGGCAGTTTATGAGGAAGCAGGCAGTGGAAACCGCAAAGTTCCAGTAATGTTTTGGAACCTGCATTTGGATCATGAGAGAGCGGACAACGTCGAGCAGGTGACGGTTCTTCCGTTCGGCAACCCCATTTTGTTGGGGGGTATAGGGACAGAAGGTGTGATGAAGAATACCGAACTCAGCACAGAGGGTGGCAAATTCATGGCCGGTGTATTCGTGAGCGTTATCGGTGCGCACAGTTTTAATAGTGGTGGAGAATTGCGTGCGAGTTTCTTGGATGAAGGCGCGAAATATGCTAGGGAGCTCGGAGCGGTCCTCGACATTTCTCCCACTGCTCTTGTTACATTTATCGATGATTACTTCGAGTTACCTGACTATATTTACTTCGTGATCGAACCGAAGTCACACCTACGTTCCGTACGTTTCTTACCGAAACGCGTATTCAATTTTCTACTTGTGTTAAAACAATTCGTACAAACAATGCTCGCGAGTACACCTGTCGCACCTTCTCCACTTTATGCGCTGAGTTCGGTATTCTCCATCAGACTTCATGTGCCTATGCACCCCAACAGAATGGCATAGCAGAACGGAAGAATCGTCACCTCCTTGATGTGACTCGCTCTCTTATGATCCAAATGCAGGTTCCTCCTCTTTATTGGAACTTTGTCATTTCTATAGCCTGTCATCTCATTAATCGCATGTCATCCTCCGTCCTCAACTTTGTGGCACCCATCACTCTACTTCATCCATCCACGACTCACTTCTCTCTCAGACCTCATGTGTTTTGCTGTACTTGTTATGTCCATCACCTCGGTCCCTCCACTGACAAGCTCGCCCCTCGGGCTACCGAGACAATGTTTGTTGGCTACTCCCGCACTCAGAAAGGGTATGTCTGCTTTGAACCTACGACTGGTAAGATGGTTGTGTCTGCTAATGTCTCCTTCCATGAAGACCAACCATATCACACCAGTCCTTCTGATCCCCTTCTTCCTCCTCCTCTGCCTCGACCCTCCGTACCCGTCACGTCTCCATTACCACCACTTCTACCTACCCCCCAACCCCACCAGACCAACTCTCCTATCACTACGAGCATCCCACCATCCACAGTTCCCGTCAAACCACCTGTTATTCAAGTGTACACTCGTCGTCCTCCACGTTCAGATGCCCTGCAACAGCTTCCCTCTACCGGTGTGCTCTCGCGGCCTGTTGATCTGGCATCCTCTTCGACGACACATCCCATGACCAATTATGTTTCTCTACACCGACTCTCTCCGTCCCTACGTGCCTTTGCTCTCTCTCTCCTCTATTTCTGTGTCTAACTCTGTGCAGGAAGCTCTCCAGCATCCGCGGTGGCTCGCCGCCATGAATGATGAGATGACGGCTCTGTAGGGTAATCACACTTGGGATCTTGTGCCCCTTCCTCCGGGTCACAGTTGTGTTAGCTGCAAATGGATCTTCACTATCAAACATGTCGCAGATGGGACAGTTGATCGCTTAAAGGCTCGACTTGTGGCCCGAGGCTTTACCCAACAGTACGACCTTGATTATGAGAAAACTTTCTCCCCAGTTACAAAATTGAATTCGGTTCGGGTTCTCCTCTCCTTAGTTGTTCATCGTCAGTGGCCCCTCCATCAGCTAGATGTCAAGAATGCGTTCTTGAATGACGATCTTCTTGAGACAGTGTACATGCATCAACCGCCCTGGTTTGAGACCACGAGGGAGTCTCGAGTCTGTCTTCTTCGCAAGTTTATTTATGGCCTCAAAAAATCTCCACGTGCGTGGTTTGGAAAATTCAGCAAGGTTGTTCGTGAGATTGACTTCAAACAAAGCTCGACCGATACCTCTCTCTTTACTCGTCACCAATCAACTGGGACGGTCATACTTCTGGTCTATGTGGACGATATTCTTATCACTGGTGATGACTCAGCTGAGATACACCATGTGAAGCAACATTTGAACTCTACATTTCAAATAAAAGATTTGGGAAATATTCGTTATTTTCTTGGACTAGAAGTAGCACGATGACCGGACGACCTTGTCTTATCCCAACGTAAGTACTGCATTGACCTTCTGCAAGATGCTGACCTCTCGGGTTGTAAACCTGCAGAAACTCTGATGGAAATCAACCACATGTTGTGTGCTCAGGGATCTGAGAATGGTTCCCTTCTTCCGAACCCGGAATACTATCAACGTCTTGTGGGAAAACTGATATATCTAACGGTTACAAGACCTGACATATCATTTGTGGTTGGTGTGGTCAGCCGTTTATGCATACCCCACGGGTCTCTCACCTCCAGGCAATGGAACGCATCCTTAGGTATCTGAAGACTTCCCCTGGGCAGGGACTTGTGTACAAGCCGTCTTCCTCCCTTTCTCTTATTGCATACTCAGATGCGGATTATGCGGGCTCATTGGATGATAGACGTTCAACTACTGGGTTCTGTTCATACTTTGGAGGAAATCTTTTCACATGGCGGAGTAAGAAGCAGACGGTGGCCGCCCGCTCGTCTGCGGAGGCCGAGTACCGTGCAATGGCGGCTGTTACATCTGAAATAACCTGGCTGGAAAGTCCTTTAATGGACTTGGGGATTAAATTGTCCTCACCTTCAACAATATTCTGCGACAGTCAAGCTGCAATACACTTTGCAAAGAATCCTATATTCCATGAGAGGACTAAACATATTGAGGTTGATTATCATTTTGTTCGAGAAAAGGTTCAAGCAAAGGAGCTAAAGCTTGAACATGTTTCCTGTTGCAATATGGAGGCCGGGCGGTCTGTTGCTGTTCGGAGACCGGGCGGTCTGCCGGTTTATTCTGGCCGGTCTATCTGCCGGGCTGGTGTTGTTTGGTATCCCAGCGGTCTGGCGGTTTGTCTCAGACGACTTGGAGACCGGGCGGTCTAGCGGTCTCCTGCGGCGGCTTGATCTTTGTGGCACATGTTATCTCCTCTTGTTAATTGACGGGCGGTTAGCCGGCTTGTCTAACCGCCCGGCCTGTCCGGTTTGCCTTTTGTAAAGCCGCATATACTTGTAATTTTTTAGTCTCACATTGCTTAATTGTATTCTCTCTCATCTCCTCCATTCTATAAAAGAGAGACTATACATTGTAATTGATACTTTTTTTGGATAATAAAGTTTACATTACTCCAAATTTTCGGTCTGCTCTTTTTTGTTCGCACATGGTATCAGAGGATTCGGTCCTTTCCTCCTGACTGAGCTCTCTCTACGCGTGCAGCTTGTTTCTTCTTTCCGCGACCTGTTTTCGCGACTTGTTTTCTCTTCTGACCGCTGCTCTGTTCGTGCGGCTTGTTTCTCCCTGTTTGCGGCCTCTTGCTTCTTCTCTTTTCTAGCCGCTCTCCTCTACCGCTCTCCTTTTCTTTGTCGCCGCGACCTGTCCTTACGTCGCTGCGGCCTCTTCTCGCCGCTCTCCTCTTCTTTGTCGCCGCGACCTGTCTTTAAGTCGCTGCTGCATTTTCTCGCCGCTCTCCTCTTCTTTGTCGCCGCGACCTGCCCTTAAGTCGTTGTGCCCTGTTCTAGCCATTCTCCTCTTCTTTGCCGCCGCGACCTGTCCTTAAGTCGCTGCGGCCTGTTCCGGCTTCTTCTCCTTCTAGCCACGACTTGTTTCTCCCGCTGCTCTCTTCTATGGCCTCCATCTCCTCCACGCAGTCCGCCTCGGTGGTCACCTCTTCTGGCAGTGCCCACGTTGTCACTCACGGACGATGGTTGATCGACTCTGGTGCTACCAATCATATGACAGACAATCCTCAGTGTTTTTCTCATCTCGAAACACATGATCGGTTGCCTCCGGTCTTTGTTGCTGACGGCTCTTCATCTCCGGTGAATGGGACGGGGGTGGTTCAGGTCACTCCGTCTCTTTGTCTGGCGGATACCCTCTACGTGCCCCTGTTCACTTGCAATTTATTATCGGTTACTTCTCTATGCAAGCAATTACGGTGTTCCGTCACATTCACTTATACTTCTTGTTCTTTTCAGGATCCGACCTCCCAACGGACGATTGCTACTGGGACTGAGAATGACGGCCTTTACTTCCTCGACAACGTTTTCGCTCTATCCGCATTTTCCTCCTCTACGGATCTTCTCCAATGTCATATTCGCCTTGGACATGCTCCTCCACGGCTTCTGCGTCAGCTTCTGCCCCACCTCCCTCCTCATCATCCTCCTCTAAACTGTGATACATGTCAGCTCGTCAAGCATCATCGCTCATCCTTCCCGCCAACGCAGAGTCGTGGCTCTTCCCGTCCCTTCGACCTCGTTCACTCTGACGTGTGGGGTCCTGCTCCTACCCTCACCATCGGTCAGGGTAGTTCCTATTTTGTTACATTTATTGATGATTTCTCTCGGTGTACGTGGGTATACCTTCTCAAGGATCGCTCCGAACTGTTCTCTGTATGAACATCCTTTTATTCTATGATCAAGACTCAGTTTGATACGTCTATTAAAATCTTTCGTTCTGACAATGCTAAGGAGTATTTTAGCCATGATTTTTCTTCTTTCTGTATGCATCATAGTATTATTCGTCAAACTAGCTGTGTCTACACCTCCCAACAAAATGGGGTGGCGAAACGCAAAAACCGTCACCTCCTTGATGTCGCTCGCACTCTGCTGACTCAAATGCATGTTCCTCACTCCTATTGGGGCTATGATGTCCTCCTATCCTGTTATCTCATCAACCGCATTCCCTCCACGGTTCTCCGCGGTGTCACCCCATTCTCCACTCTTTATCCCACCAAGAATCCTTTTCCCCTTACTCTGCGCATCTTTGGGTGCACCGCCTTGGTGCATTCTCCCGCTACCACCCGTGACAAACTCTCCTCACGGGCCACTAAATGTGTCTTTCTGGGGTACTCTACCACTCAGAAAGGCTATTGTTGCTTTGACTCCGTTACCCGCAAGCAGTTTGTCTCTGCGGATGTTACGTTCTTTGAAAATGCCTCTTACTTCTCTCCTGCTTCCTCCTCTACTCCTGCTGCTCCTACTTCTCAAACCAACCCTTCTATTCCCTCTGCTCCTACTGACATTTCGCCCTCTCCACCGTCTCTACCCTCTCCACCATCTCCACCCTCTCCACCATCTCCACCCTCTCCACCATCTCCACCATCTCCACCCTCTCCACCCTCGATTTCTCCCTCCTCTCCACAGCCGTCTCTCTCTACTCCCGGGCCAGCTCTCTCCACCACGGACGCTCCGGATACTGCAGAACCTGCTGCCCTGGATCTCACCATTGCCCTTCGCAAAGGGGTTTGGGCATGTACCCAACACCCGCTTGCTGCAGTTGTTTCCTATGATCGCCTTACCCCTTCTTGCAGAGCTTTTGCACTGGCTATCTCGGCCACTGCCACCCCCCGTTCCTACCAGGAGGCCCTTACTATTCCTCATTGAAAAGATGTCATGGATGAGGAGATTGCTACTCTCACTGAACGGGGTACCTGGACCCTGGTTCCTCCTTTCGGCACAGATGTTGTTGGCTGTCGCTGGGTCTTTGTGGTGAAGTTCCTTCCCGATGGCAGTGTGGATCGTTACAAGGCTCGGCTTGTTGTCAAGGGTTTTACCCAAACTTATGAGGTTGATTACTTTGACACTTTCTCTCCAGTTGCTCGTCTCAGTACTATTCGAGTTCTTCTCTTTGTGGCTGTCAACCGGGATTGACCCATTTCACAGCTGGATGTCAAAAATGCCTATCTTTATGGGGATCTTCAGGAAGATGTTTACATGGAGCAACCTCCTGGGTATGTTGCTCAGGGGGAGACACGAGTATGCCGGCTAAAGAAGACTATTTATGGCCTCAAGCAAAGTCCCCGTGCCTGATTCGACAAGTTTAGCGGCATAGTTGCGGCCATTGGTTTTACAAGAAGCTCTGCCGATCACTCCTTGTTCGTTCGGAAAACTGCCTCTGGTCTGGTAGTTCTTGCGGTTTATGTTGATGACATTCTTCTTACTGGCGATGATTAGGATGGGGTAACGTTGACAAAAAAACACCTCCGTCAGCACCTGGTCACGAAGGATATGAGTTCCCCGAAATACTTTCTGGGAATTGAAATCTCTAGGAAGCCCAACTCCATGGTCCTTTCCCAACGGAAGTATGCTCTTGATCTTCTAAAAGAGGCAGGATTGACTGGTGTTAAACCTGCCCGTTCTCCCATGGCTATTGGGGAAGACAAAACTTGGACAGATGACTCGCCTCTTTTATCCGATCTTACGAAGTACCGGCGTCTGGTGGGCAAACTCATTTATCACACGGTAACCAGACCCGACATCTCTTATGTTGTTGGCAAGGTGAGCCAGTTCATGCAAGCTCCTAGAGAGTGTCATCTACAATCTGCCTTGAGGATATTGGAGTATATTAAAGCAGCACCAGTGAAAGGACTCCTTTTTCAGAAGAATGGTCACCTAAGGGTTGAAGCGTACTCTGATTCGAGCTATGCTGATGACAAAGGAGATCGCAAGTCGACATCAGGTTTCTGCACGTTTGTTGGAGGCAATCTTGTGAGTTGGAAGAGCAAGAAACAGTCTGTGGTCTCCAGGTCCAGTGCAGAGGCAGAATATCGCAGTATGACATCGACCACATGGGAGTTGAAATGGTTACGGGCTCTCATGCTTGATTTAGGAGAGATGTACAACTATCCTCTTCCTATGTTCTGTGACAATAAGACCGCGATATACATCTCCAAAAAACCGGTCTTTCATGAGAGAACGAAGCACATGGAAGTCGACTGTCATTTCATTCGGGAGGAGATCTTGAAGAAACAGATTTGTACTCCGTTCGTCACTTCAACAACGAGTTGGCCGACATCTTCACCAAGCCGATGTCCGCCTCCTTTTTTCACATTTGCGACAAGCTGGACATGATTGATATATATGCTCCAGCTTGAGGGGGAGTGTTGCAATATGGAGGTCGGGCGGTCTGTTGCTGTTCGGAGACCGGGCGGTCTGCCGGTTTATTCTGGCCGGTCTGTCTGCCGGGCTGGTGCTGTTTGGTATCCCAGCGGTCTGGCGGTTTGTCTCAGACGACTTGGAGATCGGGCGGTCTAGCGGTCTCCTGCGGCGGCTTGATCTTTGTGGCACATGTTATCTCCTCTTGTTAGTTGACGGGCGGTTAGCCGGCTTGTCTAACCGCCCGACCTGTCCGGTTTGCCTTTTGTAAAGCCGCATATACTTGTAATTTTTTAGTCCCACATTGCTTAATTGTATTCTCTCTCATCTCCTCCATTTTATAAAAGGGAGACTATACCATTGTAATTGATACCTTTTTTGGATAATAAAGTTTACATCTCCTCAATCCTATATTCCATGAGAGGACTAAACATATTGAGGTTGATTGTCATTTTGTTCGAGAAAAGGTTCAAGCAAAGGAGCTAAAGCTTGAACATGTTTCCGCCTCTAGACAAGTTGCTGATATCCTGTCCAAGGGGCTGCCTCGCAAGTTGTACTACCTGTTCTTGTCCAAGCTTGGCGCATATGACCTATGCGCTCCAGCTTGCGGGGGAGTGTTAGATAATATAGAAGAAAACATTGTAAAGGCTCATTTATAGGCCCTTTTTCTCCTTTCTCTTTTAGTCTCACATCTCCTTTATAAGATTATTTCTCTCTCTCTTCTCATATATATTTGTATTCTTTCTTGTATTTGATACATGAAGAAGTATATACAAGGTTGAGCCTTTGTTTTCTACAATTTTGAAAATGTTAGTAGAATTAGATAATTTAAACTCTAGGAAATTATTAAATTTCTTTCCATTTTTAACTGTTTTATCAAACTAAAGATGCTGTCTCAAATTTTGATGATACTGGCATGACCAGCTGAACTTGATTGTTCCCTTTTTTGGCAATTGAATGCCTAGTTTTTTTATTGTTTATTTTTGAATATTTTATTTCGTGAAATAATGCTTTCAATGACAATAACCTTGTATTGCCTTACTACTGGTAGGATCTTGCAATTGATGCTACCACAACAGTTGGTGTTGACCTTGGGCAAGGCATGCGTGAGGTTGATATTAAGAAATATATAAAAGTCGAGAAGGTTCCGGGGGGTCAGTTGGAAGATTCAAAGGTTCTCAAAGGTGTTATGTTCAATAAAGATGTTGTTGCTCCTGGAAAAATGAAAAGAAGGATTGTGAACCCGCGCATTATTCTTCTTGACTGTCCACTCGAATATAAGAAGGGCGAGAATCAAACAAATGCCGAGTTGGTGAAGGAAGAGGATTGGTAAGTTCTAATTATCTTTGTTTCTTCTGTTTTATTTATTTAAAACCCATATCAGAATCATCAATATATCTACCTATAGTATTTAAAAAAGAAAAACTTGGGTTGGTGATTGTCCTGAAAAGGGACCATCAAATAAATCTGATCACTTTGATCTAAATTTCCCTGATCTAACAGAACATGTAATTTTTTATACATAAAGCTTTAATAAAATAAAAAATAATTATTTATTTCTCTTGCTCTTTACTAGCATCCATGCTCATGGCCGCTGTGCGTATTGTGCGGAGGCCATTGTACTCCGCCTCGCTCGAGTACTCGCACACTGCGCAAGAGTGGCCCTTGTGTATGACCACTAGTATTTGGATACAGAAATAAACATCATACGCCAATTAATATTGTTTTTATCCTTTGTTTAATTTGCAGGGAGCTTCTCCTGAAATTGGAAGAGGAATATATACAGAATCTTTGTGTGCAAATTCTAAAATTTAAACCTGACTTAGTTATAACAGAAAAAGGGCTGAGTGATCTCGCATGCCACTATTTTAGCAAGGCTGGGGTTAGCGCCATCCGTAGGCTGAGAAAGACCGACAACAATAGGATTGCGAAGGCGGCAGGAGCTGTTATTGTCAACAGGCCCGATGAGTTGCAGGAGTCGGATGTTGGTGTTGGAGCAGGACTCTTTGAGGTCAGAAAGATTGGAGATGAGTTTTTTGCATTTATTGTTGATTGCAAGGATCCAAAGGCATGCACTGTTCTTTTGAGGGGAGCTAGCAAGGATATCTTGAATGAGGTTGAAAGAAATTTGCAGGTATGTTTTTTTATTATACCGGTTAATTTTGTTCTCCACCTACCAAAATTTAATTGGCGAGAATGTAACCAAATTGAACACAAATCGTTTAGTTTATTTTTGTAGTTTAGGGTGGTAGATTAAAAAGGTATGATTTTGGGTTGTTTGATTTTTGGCATGCGTTTGATTTATTCATTTCGGTTTAATGGATATTTTGATTTTATTTTACTTGTTTGGTTTTACATGTATTAAATTATTAATGTATAAGTACTTTTAGGAATGCCTCTTTAGTGGTGCCCCGCCCCCTACTAAGTGTAAAGAGAGCAAGAATAGAGAGACCTCCAACCTTGTATATACTTCTTGAATAAATAATTACAAGTATGAATACATTTATATAGGAAGAGAGAGAGAAGAGAAGATCTCAATGCAAGATGTGGGACAAATACAAGGAAAAAATGGGCCTCTTAAATGGGCCTTTACAAGGGCTTTTCTAACACTCCCCCGCAAGCTGGAGCGTACAAGTCGTAAGCGCCAAGCTTGGATAAAAATTGGTAGTATAGCAGCCGGGAGAGAGCTTTGGTCAGGATATCAGCAACTTGATTTGTAGCAGAGACATGCTCCAGATCCACCTTCTTTGACTGTACTTTTTCCCGAATATAGTGGCAGTCAACTTAAATATGCTTTGTGCGTTCGTGAAAGACCGGGTTCTTGGCAATATGTATTGCTGCTTGACTATCACAAAATAGGGTCGCCGATGATGAGAGACAAACACCCAAGTCTCCCAGAAGGCTCTCAAGCCATGTTAACTCGGACACTACAACAGCCATGGCCCGGTACTCAGCTTCAGCAGAAGAGCGAGCAACCACATTCTGTTTCTTGCTACGCCAGGTTATGAGATGACCACCAAATTAGGTACAAAAACCAGATTTAGAGCGCCTATCATCAATGGATCCTGCATAGTCAGCGTCCGAGTATGCAACAAGAGATAGAGATGTGGATGACTTGTACACAAGCCCTTGTCCTGGAGCGTTCTTGAGATACCGAAGAATGCGCTCGACAGCTTGAAGATGAGATGTCCGAGGAGCATGCATAAATCGACTCACGACTCCTACGACAAAAGGGACGTCTGGTCGAGTAATTGTAAGGTAGATCAGTTTTCCAACCAAGCATCTGTAGTATTCCGGATTTGTAAGCAGCTTATTGGAGTCAGAGCTATGGGCCGAGAGCCTGTGATTAGCGTCCATTGGAGTATCCGTAGGTTTGCATCCCGAATAGCCAGCATCATGAAGGAGGTCCATACAATACTTTCTTTGGGATAATACAAGACCATCAGGTCGTCGTGCAACCTCACGCCCGAGAAAATACCGTAGGTTACCAAGATCTTTAATCTGAAAGGCGGAGTTCAACTGTTGCTTGGTATGTTGTATCCCTGTAGTATCGTCGCCAGTAATGAGGATATCGTTAACATAGACAAGTAGGATCACAGTTTCGGTTGGCCGGTGTCGAGCGAAGAGAGAGAAGTCAGCCGAGCTCCGAGTGAAGCCAATATTGCGGACTACCTTGCTGAATTTGTCAAACCAAGCGTGCGGGGAATGTTTGAGACCATAAATAGATTTCCGAAAATGACAAACCCGAGACTACCCCGTGGTCTCAAACCCGGGAGGTTGATGCATATAAACAGTCTCCTGCAGATCACCATTGAGAAAGGCGTTCTTAACATCCAGCTGATAAAGAGGCCAATGACGGTGAACAACCAAGGAAAGAAGAATGTGGACCGTGTTCAATTTGACCACTGGAGAGAAAGTTTCCTCATAATCAAGGCCTTGTTGCTGAGTAAAACCCCGGGCCACGAGGCGGGCCTTCAGACGCTCAACGGTACCATCCGCGATATGTTTAACAACAAAGACCTACTTGCAGCTGACACAGTGTTGGCTTGCAGGAAGGGGAACCAGCTCCCAAGTCTGGTTAGCCCAAAGAGCCCTCATTTCATCCTCCATGGCCGCCCGCCACCCCGGGTGTTGAAGCGCCTCCTGCACAGTGTTAGAAATAGAAATCGAGGAAAGTGAAGGGGGAAAGGCGAAGAGAGGTGGAGTGAGCCGGTGGAGAGAAACATAGTTGGCCAGGGGATGGGTCGTAGAAGCAGGTGCCGGAGTGTCACTGGGAGCAGGGAGCTGAGGCAGGGAACCATCCTTGGAGCCGCGACGAGTATAGACACGGATAACAGGTGGAGGGACTTTGGGAGCAGGAATAGAGGTGGAGTGAGATGGCAGAAAGGAGGGCGTTATAGGAACGACAGGTCGGGGAAGAGCAGGAGAGGAAATCAAGGAGGAGGAAGGTAAGTGAAAGGGCTGATTTTCGCAGAAGGTGACATCCGCAGAGACAACCATCTTGCCATCTGGAGGAGAGTAGCAAACATACTACTTTTGAGTACGGGAGTAGCCAACAAACATATATTTGGCCGCACGAGTAGCAAGTTTGTCGGAGGGAGGTCCAAGAAGATGAACATAACAAACACAGCCAAAGACACGTAGGGGGAGAGAGGTTGGGTTGGTAGTAGGATAGAGGAGTTGGATATGAATGACAAAATTAAGAACAGAAGGGAGGCGGTTAATGAGATGACATGCTGTTGAGACTGCAAAATTCCAATATTTGATTGGAACCTGCATTTGAAACATGAGGGAGCGAACAACATCGAGTAAATGACGATTCTTCCATTCGGCCACCCCGTTTTGCTGAGGGTATATGCACACGAAGTTTGATGGATGTCAAATTCGGTGCAGGTGGTGTAGAAGGTGTGCCCCGTGTATTCGCGAGCATTATCAGTGCTGAGGATTTTGAGTGGGGTGGCGAACTGCGTACGTACCTCAGTTACGAAGGCACGAAATACATATGTAAGTTCAGTACGATCATGCATTAAATATAGTCATGTAGTACGCGAGTAGTCATCAATAAATGTTACAAAATAGCGAAAACCATAGATACTGGGGACCTTTATAAGGGCCTCATACATCAGAATGAACTAAGGATAACAGAGTACTACTCCGGGTACATGCAGGGGGAAAGACAGAACGATGGTGTTTGCCGTAGATACAAGATTCACAAGAGAACTCCCGTAAAGGAACATCAAGAAGAGCTCGCTTGAGAATCAGAAGAGGAGCATGCCCAAGGAGGCGATGCCAATCAACAGTAGAGATGACAGATATAAGAGTGGGTTGGGTATCCAAGATGTAAAGCCCATTCAACAGCTGCCCCCTACCAATGATACTCCGGGTGCGACGATCCTGCATAAGAAAGGAAGAGGAAAGAAGATTATTGAACAATCAAGGTTGTTTGTCAGGCGACTAACAGAAAGTAAATTGAAAGGATATCCCGGAACGTGAAGAACCGAGGAAAGAGAAAGGGTCGGGGTAAGCTGGAGAGCAGAGGCGCCAGAGACCGGTAGAGTGTCACCATTGGCCACAATGATACACGGGGGATGATCCATCTGGAGATATTGGGAGGGCTTCTGGGAAGTAATATGGTGAGTATCACCGGAATCAATGATCCAGTGAGGGCTAGGAGAGAGACAGGTTATACCTTTCGCATAAAAGGTCGCAACCGAGCCGGAGGAGAGGCTGAGGGCACCCTGTAGCTGATGGAGTTGGGTGCGGAGCTCATCGATATCGTGTCGGGTAGTGAAGGCCGGATCCTGGGCGGAAGCCCCAGTGGGAGCAGGAGCAGTAGAGGAAGTGACAGCGAGGTGTGGAGGGAACCCATGCTTGCTGTAACAGGTGGACTCAAGATGGCCACCCCGGCCACAATATGTGCATTTGAGAGACGAACGTCCACCACGTCCGCGTCCCCGAGACGGAGGTCTGCCCCCCCCCCCCCCCCCGAGTGGAAGAGCCACGAGAAGGAGGGGGGGTCGGAAGGAGAGGCTGTTGAAGAAGAGCAGGTGCAAAGCTGGGAGGGGCCTCCGTAGGAGGCGTAACCCGAAGGAGCATGGAGCAGACGTCAGACAGTGACAGAGTCGTCGTGGAAGAGAGGATCTGGGCCCGAACACTATGCAGGTGGGGCGAAACGCGGGACATCATCATCACTATGGTAACCACCTCTTTCTGGGCCCGTTGAGTAGCAAGATCCGTTGTAGGAGGCTGATGTTGAATCCAAGCCTCGGCTAGTGTCTTGGTCTGGGCAACAAAAGAAATCATGTCGCCGGGAGCACCAGGAGCAATATTCTGAAGGTCGGAGATAATATCATAGAGGTGCTGAAGACTGTTTTGCCTAGAGTAAAAAGAGTGGAGAAGACCCTTCGTCTGCAGAACACGACGAACAGAGTGAACCCATTCGACAAAATTGCGTTTTCCAGTCAGAGAGATGGTAGTAATCCGCAGTTCATCACGGAGTTCAGAAGCCGTAGTAGCCTCACGGGCTGACGGAGCAGAAGTAGCAGCTGATGCGTCGGAAGCCATGCGGATAATAGACGAGGCCGGTTGGTAAGAAGAGAAGTCGTGCGACTAGCAGAATGAAGGGTCGGGCGGCTTGGCAAGGAAGGCTGGGCGGCTGGGAAGAGAAGGCGGCATGGTCACGACGGATACACCAGCGACCAAGCAAGTCGCAACCAGGATGCAACGTAGAGGAGAAACCGCTAGCGATAAGTCAAGTCGCAGCGAGTAGCAGTTGACGAGTAGAGAAAAAGGCCGCACGGTCAAGGGAGAACGACCAACGTCAAAGAAAGTCGCGATCAGGATGCGGCTAAGGGAGAATGAATGAGGCTGCGGGCAAGAAGACGCAGCGACTAGCAGGGTGCGAATGGGGAGGGAAGGCCGCACGGTCAATGTAATTCTACCAGCGACCAGGAAGGTCGCGACCAAGATGCGGCTAAGGGAGAAGGAGAGGCCGCAAGCGACTGGACAGGTCGCTGCGATTAGAGGGGAGAAGGATAAAATGGAAGTCCGCACGGTAAAGTGGAGTTCAAGAATACCATGTAAAGAGAGCAAGAATAGAGAGACCTCCAACCTTGTATATACTTCTTGAATAAATAATTACAAGTATGAATACATTTATATAGGAAGAGAGAGAGAAGAGAAGATTCCAATCCAAGATGTGGGACAAATACAAGGAAAAAATGGGCCTCTTAAATGGCCCTTTACAAGGGCTTTTCTAACACTAAGGTCAAATGCGCACCAAAAATTAGGCTATGTTTGGTACTCCGTTTTTGATCCGGTGGTATTTTTGATTCACCTCATTGAGAAATAGAAGTGTTTGGGTATCCAAAACTCCAATTCTAAATTCCATTTCAGTAATGGTTAGTGAAAGAATGGAACATGATTTTACATTGGCTGCAATATTTGATATGGAATCTTTTTCTTGGGGGCCCTTTTAAGATAATTAAATTAAACATAGGGTGCACCTTTTAGTTAATTGAACCAAAAGTCTAGTCAATTAGTGTATCAGTGTTAAACTCCCAACTAATAGTCTTAGGTAAATATTTTTTGAGCTCGTCCCACATAAATATTATATATCAAAGATTTTATATAAAATGGCATATTGGATTACATAGTTTGAATTTGGTCAGTGATAAATAAGTTGTCATGGATGTTGATATTTTATTGTGTACTATCACATTTTGTTCACGGTATCCCCCATGCACAAAATACCCTTCAACCCACACAGACTAAAGGCTCGAAATACCCTACAAACTTGACATTGTTGGTATTATCAATCACGAACTGGAGGGTATTTCGTACATATGGCATCCCTTGCCTGCTAAATAATAGTAAAAAAGGCAATGCATGCTATAGATTTGGGAATATCCATTTTATGTTCTATGAGATGCCCTTGGTATAATTTTCTAATAAATTTGATTGGGTTCATGAAATTATTTTTTGGGTTTAGCAAAATTTCAAACATAAATCAAACAATATTACTTGGTTTATGCAGATTTATCAAGTAGTCAGTTCCATTTTTTGGTCCAAGCTGATTTTACTTTTTTTGCACTATATTTTGAGGCATTTTCATTTATAGGATGCTATGTCAGTAGCAAGGAACATTCTGAAAAACCCAAAGCTTGTTCCTGGGGGCGGGGCGACTGAGATGACCGTCTCCGCAGTATTGAAGCAGAAGAGCTCATCAATTGAGGGCATAGAGAAGGTACTATATTTTACCGCCTCCTCATCTGCAATTTCTTCTGTTATATTTAACTTATTGGATACTCAACAGTGGCCCTATGAAGCCGCTGCTGTGGCTTTCGAGGCCATACCGAGGACCCTGGCCCAAAATTGTGGGGTTAATGTCATCAGGACAATGACAGCACTTCAAGGGAAGGTAATATCACTACATTTTAGGATTTTTTTTGTATTAAATATTTATATAAATACCTTTGAGATTATCAGTATCGGTCATTAATGATAAAGTAATGGCATAGTTATGATAGGATTAAGTATTTTAGATCTTTTATATCTAGTGTTATTTCTGATCCAAAATTTTGAGGAACCATGAGACTCATAATAAGATGTAGTAATCAAGACTTAAGTTTTATAAAACCGCAATCAGGACGGCTTTGTTCGACGGATTTGAGGATTAGGCCGTAAAAAAATTTGTTCCGCGTGATAAAAATGAGAACTTTAAGATGGTTGTATTAGCGGAAGCATTCAAGCTACATCTAACAAAAATAAGGTAAATGAAAATAAACTCGTGTGACCTACATTTCAAAAGGGTTAGACCATTGAAGATAGTTAGCGATAATGATGTCGGTGATGCTGATAATGATGATATGATTGTTTACTCGCTCTTACCAGCATGCAAATGGCGAAAATGCGTGGTTTGGCATCGACGGGAATACCGGCGCCATAGTTGACATGAAGGAAAGGAAGGTAAGTAGTAAAAAATATATATCAGAAAACATCTTTTTTAGATGTAGGTGGATGCTCTCTTTACCATCCATTGCTCTGTCCAGATCTGGGATGCCTACAATGTGAAGTTGCAGACATTTAAGACTGCCATCGAGGCAGCTTGCATGCTGCTGAGAATCGATGACATCGTTAGTGGAATTAAGAAGCAGGAGGCTTCAGGCGCCACTGCCTCGAAGCCTAAGCTCGAGGAAGAAGGGGACGCGGATAATGAGCAGCTGATTCCGGAGGCGTAGTTTTATGTGTTATCGTTCATCAGTTGGGAGATTTTTTTTAGTTTCGTGAATTTATTGTTGAAAGCTGCTCCAGGTTATGATGATTTCTCAAAATTTTGGGTGTTTAGATTCATGTAACAGTTTCTCTAACATGTATGCTACTATTGATTGAGGACTTTTTTTGCATTAAGCACCCTTGTGTAAGAGTTTTTTGCATATTGCATCATAAATATTTAATTTTAACAAGTTAGACTCCCCAATGGCTTTAATATTAGCATTTTACATTTAAATATTCAGTTAGGAGGATGCAAAATGCCAATATTAAAATTTTAAAGGGTGCAGAGTGACAGTTAAATATTTAAGGGGTAATGTGCAAAAATATCATAATTGGAGGATCCTTTGTGCCAAAGTCCCCTTTGAACCAGCCCATCGGGACGCTATAGAAGTCTACTTGTTTTATAAAATGAAACGGTTGATATTAGTTATCTTAAATTGATATACACAGCCTTTTGAAATATACATCTCATAAATCGATATTTATACAGCTTTTGATATTCACAACCCAAAGCAAACAAATTTTTTTCTCATTCAGTTTCTAAAGTCGATCTAGGTGTAGAAAATTAACATTGTCTCAGATAAATCGAAATTAGGGGGTGTTGTACTGCACCGTGCATTAAGCCATCCAATGGTTGTCAATGCATCAGCAGTCGTGCCAAGATGCATGCACGAGATGGATGCACTCGTAGCCGTTGAATTTGTTGCACTGCACGGTGCAGTACAACACACTCCCTGGATTTGCCGGATCATCAAAGGATTACTGATCTTCATTGATATAAAATTCTCAAAGGTAGATTAAACTGAGACCTGTCGGCTTCATTAATTCTCGATCAAAAAT
The DNA here is from genome assembly GCA_039583875.1 of Platanthera guangdongensis. Lineage (NCBI taxonomy): Eukaryota > Viridiplantae > Streptophyta > Magnoliopsida > Asparagales > Orchidaceae > Platanthera > Platanthera guangdongensis. The sequence goes on from CM077164.1 coordinate 20,446,729, forward strand.
ACTCTGCAACAGATTTCCCTACGTCGAGATCACCATGATCCCTGCAAGAACTTAAATAGCTACGCAAACTCCAGCCGAGGAAGACGATCTCCGGACCAAATCATGAACATCCCCTATTCTCACGGACCTGCCCAACATATATATACAAAAAAAATATTTTGTCATACCGTGTAACCTTGGCGGGAAATCAAATCAATCTTGCTCGTTCATCGCATTGAGTATAGTGTTTTAAAAAAAGGAATGACACTGAGATTTAAAACCCTGACCTAGGACATTAATAAAGTATTCTTAACCAACAAAATCAAACTTCTTTTATCTTTACCATATATAAAGAAGTATGAAATCCATGAAATATAAATTCATTCAAAAGATTTCAGCCGTTAGATCTGACTCCTTTGTTTACCAGCTGTCCGATCGTATCTAATGATCAGACCAAAAAAAAGTAGATGTCCTAAAGCTATAGCTGGTGAGGGAAGAGAGAGAGAGAGAGAGAGGAGTGAGAGAAATGAGAGAGGCGGAAGCGGGAGCTGAGTGCAGCGCATATAGATGGCGGTGAGAGAGTGGGGAGAGAGTGATGGAGGAGAGAGAAAGGCAGAGAGAGGATGCGGTTATTTATGAGGGGAGAGAGGTGGGAAAAAGATAAGGGAGAGCTAGGTAGAGAGAGAGGAGAGAGGAGAGAGGGAAAGAGGGTCTGAGAGAGTGAGATGGAGAGAGAGAAATAGAAAGGAGAGATTGAAAATTAATGTTTATACATCAAAATATATTTTTTTATATAAAATAAAATTAATAATATTAATGTATATATTTTTACGATCATTTTGAGTACTCATATGTATATGTTGCGGGCGCAGCCTGCCTTGATGCAGGCGTAGACTGCAACGACGCATGGAGCACGGGCGGAAGAGACAGATTGCGTGAAATTAATGTTTTTACGACAAAACGTAATTTTTTTATAAAATAAAAAATGTAATAATAATTTATATTTTTTTGCGATCATTTTGAGTACTCATATGTATATATTGCGGGCACTGTCCGTCTTGATGTGGGTGCAATCCGCTTTGATGCGGGCACATCTCGCTTTCATGCGGGTGCAGCCCGCAACGACGGATCGAGCACGGTAGGAGCCCGTTCGGAGGCGGGTGTCGCCCGCCTGGATGCGGCCGAAGGCCGCCCGAGAGCATCGAGCACGGGCGTAGCCCGTGCGAAGATGCTCGTGTAATAAATACAACTTTATAATATATATATAAGTATTCAAATATATCTACTATATATGAAGAAATACTTTCATAGCATACTGTGTAACTTTTGCATGCCCTCCAATCAATCTGGATGGTCCGATCTGATTAGATCATAATATCTCAGTCGGTCGATCAATGACATAGCATTCAATCAATCAGGACTGTCCATCTAAATTTTCATAGGGCTCCTACACCTAGAATAGTATGAGGTCCTAAACATATAATATTTATAGGACTACTACCCTACAATTGAAAATCAAATCAGATAGATCTGATTCAAAACGTGCAGTGCATAGCCAACCACACTCTCTACATAGTCTGCCTGCTCTTTGTAAACTTCAAACAACTCTTCCCTCTTTAGTTATTTTAACCACAATAAGGATGTGAATCTCACGATGTGGGACAAAAAATAAAGAATTTAGCCATAACAGAGCAAACACGCGTGACATTAATTAATAACTAAAAAAATAAATAATGAATTAAAAGAAATTAGTCTTAATTAAAACTAAAAAAATAATTAATAACTTAAAAAATAAAAAACCAGCGTGTGGGCCCAAGCGTTGTTTTTTTTTAATTTACAAATTATTTTTTATTAATTTTATTATTTATTGTTTATATGATTTAAAATAATAGCCTAGTTAATTCTAAAAAAATAAAATAATAACCAAAAAATTTCAAATAAGCCAGTGGCGATGAAGCTCGTCGGGGGGGGGGGGGGGGGGGGGGGGGAGAAGCCCGTTGGGGGCAGGCAAAGCCCGCAACGCCGTGTATCGGGTACTGTTGAGCGGAGCACAAGGGGCCCCCGTGCACTGTCACTCGTATGTATGTATGTGTATATATATATATACTAAAATTTTAAATGGAAATTAGTACAATTTCATAATATTATAAGTGATACTATATAAGAGAACATCGTGCTGCCGCTACAGTACCCCAATCACGATGGTGTCACAGGGCGGCATTGCTCGCACCACAGAGTTCAGTACTCCAGCTGATGGTCAATCTTATAATGCAATCCAAGGGAGTAAGTGGAGGGAGCGTCATCGTCGTGATCGGGGTACTGTCGCAGCGGTATTGGGGTTCCCTCATGCACTGTCACTCATATTCACTATAAAGACATTGTGTTAGATCACAAAATCACACTGAAATTGTTCTTCATGAGTTTGTAATGAAGAGATGAGAGAAATGTAGGTGTATTTCGTAGGCAGATGCCAAACTGAGACAAGGCAGAGAAGACATTGATGGCCTGTTGGCCATGAACATGAGTTCCAAGAGGCAATGGATTTTGTGTAGGAGTTCTCTGACACTTGGCATACAAGTTCATGAGGGCCAATAATATAATCTATTTACATATTATTTTAATATTATTGCATGACAATCTATTTCTCATTCATATCTAAGATTTCCCCACCAGGAACATGCATATATCACTCCTACGAGGGAGAATTCGTCATCTTTACAACTTTCCATTTTTCTGAAGTATTCCAGAGTTTTATGCTAGTGTAAAAATACTTAATAAAGATGGAATTAGAAAAGCAGAAATAGCAAAAAAGTATTGGTATTTTTATTAACCCATAATTATATTACATGCAAGGCTTTATATAGCCCTTACATATGACTGCATAGTAACTTTGTTGTCACATACTCAACGCTCTCATATAACAAGAGTTGTACATTTTAATACGTATCTCTCTGCTTACTAATACATTTTTTGTCTCTTTTGCTAGTGAATATCTCTAACTTTATGGTGTCTTTATTGTTCGTCGGATCATCTTCATTTCATGAAAGTTGCATATCACTCTTTGTCTTCCTTCACCCCCTCTTGATCTGGAGACGGTCCAATATTCATGACTGTTCTTAGTGTTATGAACCGTTCTCTTGTCATGGGTTTGGTTAGAAGATCTACGAGTTGAACTTCAGTTCGACAATATTCTAACATGTTCTTCCCCTTTTCTTTAACAAACCAGTGACGCATATTAATGTGTTTGCTCCAGTTGTGAAATACTAGATTTTTGGCGAGGAAAATATCTGATGTGTTATCACAACGAATCAGAATAGTAGAATCACATTCTCCTTTTGCTTCTTTTTTGATCACTCTTTTGTAAGTTGTTTGGCTAATTGATTTAACCAAAGTGTTTCACAGGTTGCATTTGACATTGTCATATAAGTCATGGATAAGGTAATGGTTTATTGCTTACAGGAACTCTAGCAAATGGGTTTTTAATCTAGTAAGAACAAATATGCACATGTACTCTTTCTTTCATCTATATCTCCTCCCCAATCAACATCACAGAATACATTTACATATCTATCTCATTCTCTTTTATAAATAAGCCCAAACGATGTTGTGTCTTTTATATATCAGAGTATTCTTTTGACAACATCAAAGTATTGTATGTTAGGGTTAGATACATACCTTGCTAGTATGATAACAGGACATTCTAGATCTGGTCCGGTGTTTGTTAGATATATTAGAGATCCAATAATGCATCAATAACTTTCTAAATTTGCCTTCTTTTCACCTTTTTTAGTTTTTCTAACTTCATATTTGTGCCCATAGGGGTCACGACTGGATTACAATCTTTTAAGACGCATTTTACTAAGAGCATCTTTGCATATTTCTCTTGAGAAAGAAAGATGAATTTAGCATGTTGTATGACCTGGATACCTAAAAAATATGTCAAGAGCCCAAGATCTGTCATTTCATAGTGATGTATCATATTAGTTTTGAAGTGGTGAATCAGTGATTGTGAATTTTCTGTCACAATTATGTCATCGACATAGACGCATACTATAAGAAGTTGTTCTTGTTATTTCTTTGTATAAACAGAAGCTTCAATTGGACATCTAGTAAAACCATCATTTAGTAAAAACAAATCAATGTTGACTTTCCAAGCTCGGGGAGCCTGTTTTTTTTCATATAAAGTCTTATGTAGCTTATAATCTGCAGTTTTATAGTTTGTTATTTGAAAACCATTAGGTTGTTCCACAAATACCTGTTCGTTAAGAACACCATTCAAGAATGCATATTTGATGTCCAACTGATAGATATGAAAGTTTCTCTGAGCGGATAGTGCAATGATGAATCATATTGTTTCTATTCGTGCAATAGGTGCAAAGGTTTCCTCAAAGTCTTTACCAAGTTTTTGAGAATACCCTTTTGCAACCAACCGAGCTTTATACTTGATAATCGCACCCTTTTTATTAGTTTTTATTCTATAGATCCATCGAAGACCAATAATGCCTCTGTCTTTTGATCTTGATGTAAGTGTCCATGTGTTGTTTTTATTAATCATGACTAATTCTTCTTGCATTGTACTTCTCCAATCTGCTTCTATATTAGCTTCTTCAAAAGTATCAGGTATGGTTGAGAGTAAAGCTAATTCACACTGCTCATAAATTTTTGCATGACTCTTTATCTTTTGGTGAGGTGATGAAGATTTTGAGCTGGAGTCAGATGCAACTGATATGCTTGGCTCTATTATTTCATATTTTGTTTGGAAGAGACATGAATACCATTTTAATTATTCAACCACAGTACTTGAAAGATGATTAATCTGTTCTTCTTCTGATTGCCAAGTCCATCCTTTTTTCTCGATAAAGGTAACATCTCATGAGATAATAAGTTGTTTGGTAATTGGATTAAAGAGTCAATAGACTTTCGATTTTTCACTATAACCAATAAACACTAATTTTTTACTCTTTTCTTCTAATTTGTCTTTTTGAGGACTATGTGTATATGCAATGTAACCAAATGTTTTGAAGTGTGCAATAGATGGCTGTCTATGAAAAAGAGCTTCATACATGATTCTTCTATGTAAGGCTTTTGTAGTGGTTTTGTTTAGCATATGTACAACCGTATTGGTTGCCTCCCCCCGACCAATAATCATGTGGCATGTGGGTTGGCAACATCATGAGTCTTATCATTTCAAGAATCATGTGATTTCTTCTTTCAACAACATCATTCTATTGTGGGCTTCTTGGTGCTGATAACTCTCTCCATATACCTTCAGCTTTACAAAATTGAGTGAACTGATTAGAGAGAAATTCCCCTCTATCAGTTATAAGAGCCTTTAATGGATGCTAGAATTATTTTTCTACTTGTATTTTAAACAATTTGAATGTTTCAAATGTTTATGCTTTATTTTCTAGATAATATAATCACATATATCTAGAAAAATCATCTACAAGTAGTAGAAAATACCTTTTTCCTCCAAGATAAAAAGTTCGAGCCGATCCCCATACGTCGGCATGAACAAATTCTAGAGGTAATGTACTTCTTCATTTGGCTTCTTTTGGGAAAGGTGTTCTATGGGATATGGTTGTTACACAACTTTCACCGAACACTTCTTGAATTATAGTTGTTGGCAATCCACATACCAAATGTTTTGCATGCCGGGGGATTTCACGGTGAAGATGCCCAAGTCTCTGATGCCATAACATTGATTCAGAGGTAGTTTGTTATTGGTCATTTGTATCTGTATAACTTACGTATTTCATATCTATGTAAAATACTTTATTCCTAGTCATTTCAGATGTTACTAAAGTTTGTTGATTTTTGTTATTAATAATCTGGCAGGTCTGTTGGGAAAATATCACAGAATAGCCTTTACTCAGTAACTGTCCAACACTTAATAAGTTCTGTGTTAATTTGGGCCCTCAGTTAAAATTTGTGATAAGCCTTTGATCTCCTTTATTTTCCATAACAACAATAAAGCATTTTCCTTCAATTTGATGCACCTTACCATCCACAGAGTATACTTCAGATTTTAAAGATTCATCGAAGTGCTCAAATTGAGTCTTTTCTCCACTCATATGACTGGATGCTCCACTATTAATATACCAACGAAGATTGGGAGTGTTGTTGGCTGTTGTGTTTGAGCAAATATAAAATTATGCCTCTGACCTACCCTTTTCAGCAAACTTCATCTCTTCTTTTTGTTTGTACCAATAATCTTTATCAAAATGGGTTGACTTTTTGCACCTTTTACATCAATTAAAACAGTCTTGTGTATTGTGTGTAGGTTTTCAACACAACTCACAATATATAGGAGTGTTAGGATGCAAACCTCTACCCTTCTCTTTGATTTTCTGATTATATTCTTATTTTTCTAAGGAAATTTTAGGATAATCCATTATTGTATGTCCTACCGTGAGCCATGTTAGTTTGTAAGGCTTGTTCCATAACAGGGGCATGTTTTTTTAGTTGATCTTCATGCGATTGCAAAGAACTCATTGGTTTATTGGTGGTTAATAAGTCTATATCATGTGGTTCTTCTATGACTACTACATGATCATATTTGGTTGGTTGACTTCTCATAATTTTATGAACAAGTTGTTGATCCTCAAAATCTTTCCAACATTACGAATTTGATTGGTGATATTTGAAACTTTAGCATAAAAATCAAAAATGGATTCTTCCTCTTTAATTTCAATAGCATTTAATTTCCTCCATAAAGTATGCACTTTGATAGAAAATTATCTTATAGGTCCATTTAAACTCATCTTTATGAGTGGCACATGCCTCCTTGGCAGTCGAGACACTCATGATCTATGGAAAAATAGTATTGGGCACACCATGTTGTATAAGGAGTAGGCTCTTGCATTTTTGATTCGATCTTCCTTTGTAGGAGTTGTTACAAAAGATGTAATCTCTATAATTTTTGGAGGTGTTGTGACTTCAGCTTTTTTTTTTGTATATATGTCATGTTCTACAATATCCAATAAATATTGTGAATTGAAGAATGTGAGCATACAGATAGTCAAAAATTCATACATCTCTCCATTGAAACTTAGATCACCTATTTGGCTATAAAGAAGAATATAACCGGTAGAGGATGAGACCATAGTTTACCCTCTATTTCCTGTAGAGTCTGATATTGATAGTCTTTTGTTACAAAAGAACAGTATACTAGAAATATAAATTGTGCTTTGATACCAGTGTTACTGTAAAAACACTTAATAAAGATGGAATTACACAAGCAGAAATAGCAGAAAAGTGTTGGTATTTTTATGGCTGCACAGTAACTATGATGTTATATAATCAATGTCATCATCTAACCAGAGCTTGACATTTTAATACACAAGCAGTCGTCGGGGCGGCGACATTGGTAGGGGCGGCGACATTGGTCGGGGCGGCGACATTGGTCGGGAGCGGCGACATTGGTCGTGGATGACGACATTGGTCATGGGCGCCGACATTGGACGTGGATGGCAGCATAGGTCGTGGGGGCTGACATTGGTCGTGGGGGAGACATTGGTCGGGGAGGATATTGGTCGTGGATGGCGACATCGGTCATGGGCGGCGACATCGGTCGGGGGCGGCGACATCAGTCGTGGGAGGCGACATTGGTCAGGGGGAGGCAACATCGGGCGTGGACAACGACATCAGTCAGGGTCGGCGATATAGGTTAGGGGACGAAAACATCTGGCATGGACAGCTACATCGGTCGTGGGAGGCAACATCGATCGCGGGTGGGGACATCGGTCGTGGGACGACAGCATTAGGTGGGCGACAACATTCGGCGGGTAACATTCAGTGTGCGACATCATTCGACGAGTGGCAACATTCGGCGGGCAAAAAAATTCGGCGAGCGGCAACATTCGACGGACTGCATCTTTCGACGACAGCTTATAGGATCATGTGGCGATGGTAGGCAGTGAAGGGAAGCAAGCTAGGCTTGGTTGCATGAATATCGGGAGTTTCACGGGCTTGATTTGGACGGAAAACGAAGTGAGTAGTCTTCACTCGTTACTCTCTTACGAGTTCTATTGTCATGATATTTATATGGACATAAATCAAGTTATTGAACTCACAGGCTAATCTAAGTAATACTTTTTGTCTATGACTTGGTAATCCTATCTGTTTCATTAAGTTCAACACAGTCTAAATTATTAGTAAGACGCGTGGGTGACATCGATCATGTGCGAGCGGCAACATTCGATGGATTGCAATTAGATTGTGGGTGACATCGATCGTGGGCGGTGACATCGGTCGTGATCGGCGACATCGGTCGTGGGCAAGAACATCGGTTGTGGCGTGGACATCGATCGTCGGCGGGGAAAGCAGATAGCTAGAATAATTTGCATAATTATGCTCCTATAATAAATTAATAACAAATATTCATTGTTCATCATGTTGGCAGGTGTTGAAACCGGAATCCGACCTCTTGTGGAGTTCGACCCTTGGGAAGGGGTGGTCTCGCGCCTACTTTGCTCCTGCAAGAAAAACAACGGAGAAGACAAAAAAGAAACAGACCCAAGGGCTCGGCAGGGAGGTCCCACCACAAACCCGGAAGATCTCTGAGTGCTTCCCCTCCTTAGCCAGAAGCCGAGCTAAGGCACCTCAGAGAACACTTGAAAACGAGAGTAAGGGGGGCACTTAAAGCGTGTCCTCTGAGGTACCCCATGAGTCTTATTTATAGTTTTTCGGAATCTGAACTGTCAATAACCAAAAGAACTGGCCTGGAAATACCAAAAGGCCCCTGGTTGGGTCTGCCAACAGCCAAACTCCGCTGTTCTAAGTAGCTATGCGCAGTCCAACCTGGTCTGCCAACCGCGTGGCTCCGCCGTTCTGAGGGGCTATTCGCACCCCTGGGGAGTCAGCTCGCCTCCAATCCTCCTCCGCGGGAGGCGGGCACGACCTGGCTTCAGCTGCCCGCCTATTCTCCCTGGGCGAGCGCGAGCCGGACCGTCGCGACCTGCCTGCCCCCTGCCGGGGCGGACCGGCGGCCAGGTCGCGTGTGGGGGCTGGCCGGCGGCCACCGCGATCCCCCGATCGGCTCGCTAGTCGCGGGTCGCCAGACCCATCCGCTTTGGTCAGTGATTCTCCGCCCGACCCGCTCGCTCGCCTCGCCGGCTCGCTCGCCTGAAATGGGCGGGAGCGGGCCAACCCTTCTGCCGTATATCTGTTTTGCCGTTTGGGTGCGGGTCGCGGGCTAGGTCCGCTCGACCTCCCTGGCGGGACCCGCTCGCCGGACACGGGGTTGTACACAATCCCCGCTCTTTTTGAGCTTGATTCAAGCTCGGAAAGAATCATCCAACCCGCGTGTTCGGCGAGTACTGTGCTGAGCTGGCAGGGAATCTTCTGGTGTGGCCCCACTGTCCGGCTATAAATATACCGCTGAGCCCAGGAGGGGGCTCCCTAGATCCCCTCATTTCCTTGAACAGACCAGTTTCACGATGCCGGTCAGTGAAGAGGTGCGAGCTCGTCTGGCGGCAGCGGGCCTGAAGACTCAGGAGGAGGCCCGCGAGGCCGCCCCTTGGCTAGCACGTGGGTCTCCCGGCCCTCTCTTTAGGCCGGCGAAGGGAAAGATTATTAGGCGGTCTACGGCGGATGACTGTCCGGGCTCCAGCTCGACGGCGGTTGTTGAGGTCGTCCCTGGGGTACGTGACCTTCCTCGGATTATCGATGTACCTCTGATCTTTTGTTTTGCAGGCAATTCCTTGTGAAGAGGTGGGAAACGGGGGAAAGGATCGCCCCCCTCCCTTGTCGCCTGAGAGGGTCGCTAGTTCCCCAGGTCTGGACCGCCCACCTCCGGAAACCCCCCGCTCGCCGGCTCCCCACGGACTGGGAAAATCTCTTGAGACCCTCGAGGGAGAAACCTTTCAGGGTCGGCCGGGCTCCTCTCGCCCATCCGTCGGCGCGGGCGACGTGCCAACCCCTAGTAAGCTGGTACTTACCGTTGGATTTGTCCTCGTTCGCTCCTTCTGACCCGCCCCTTTTGTAGGCTACAACATGGCCTCCTCCGAAACTGAGACGAGCGAAGGGTATTCGCCTCCGCCCGACGTGGACAGTGTCTCTGATTACCTGGGCGACCCGACCGATGCGGTGGGGATGAAGAGGCAGGTGACGCGGCTGTTCCAAAAACACACGCTGCTGCTGCAGGAGATCGTCAAGAGGGTCGATCAAGACAAGGCCGAGACCGCGGCCCGGCTCGCGGCCTTGGAGGGACCTCCGCGCGCAGCAGAAGACGACGACGTCACTTCACCGGGTGTGCACATTACGCGAGCCGAGGAGCATCTTAGGAGCGCCATAGAGCAAGTCGGCCTGACTGAGCGGGAGCTGGTGGCGGTTCGCGATTACCACAATCCTCGCGTGCCGCCGCGATCGGGAACGAAGCGGCGGCAAAGGTGGAAGTGGGTTGAGTACTGATCCAGCCTTTTCCCCCGCTCGCGGGATATCGCGGGGTTTCTACTGTTATTGCAAAGTTATCTTGTATTTGTAACGATTCGCAACTCTCTTTGCCCGCCTATGGGCCTAATATTTTACTTCTGAGGTGTATTGAAATCACCAAGCTGTTGCTTTTGCTCTCTGCGGGGCGGGTCAGGGGAGAGATTCATTCTGCCTGACCTGCCGATCGGGGCGGGGGCGAGCCGAGGGGCTCGCCAGCCGGGTGTCTCCCGGCTCTCGCGGAATCCCGGATGGGTGCGGGCCGAGAGTCGCCCGCTCAAGTTTCGCTCGGACACGGCCGGGCGAGAACCACGCCTGACTGGCCTCGGCGGCGCGGACGCGCGCCGGGAAGTCGAAACGTCAGGCTGATTTTTGCTATCTGCACCCCCTCTTTCGGCGGGAAGTTTCCCGCCCTTTCTCTTTCCCTATAAATAGGCCTTGCAGGCCCTCATTCCCTCACCGATTCCAAACGCTCTCCCGCTTCCTGTTCCCCGCGAAGTACGGCTCGTGCTCGCCTTCTGGATCTGTCTCGCACGTTCGGCGGCGACTCGGCGAGAATGGGCGGAGGCGGAGGCGACGTGGACGGACGAAGTAAGTGCGCCTGGACCTTCTCAGAGCACGACTTCCCTCACGCCGTCATCTCGGAACGCGAGTACCTGGATGCTCTTGGCGACCACGTTCCGCCGGGCTTTTCTGCGAGACGGCCCGGGGATGGAGAAAAGATCAACGATTTATCTAGGGAAGAGCTCGCCATCCCTCTAGCTCACTTTGAGGTGGGCCTGCGACTTCCCCTGTGGCCCGAGGTGCGCCAGGTGCTGAAGTATTTCGGGGTCGTCCTAGGTCAGATGACCCCGAACTCCATAGCCGTTATGGTGGGGTTCGCCTGCTTCCTGCGAGAGGAGCGAGTCGAGTTCAGCCTCGCCGTCTTTCGGAAACTGTTCTCCTTCCGGGCGAACCGGGATGGGACCGCCTACTTCTCCAGCGCCCACCTCAAGGTGCGGGAGACAGTAAATAAGAGTCATAACTGGCTCAAAAAGTTCCTGTTCGTCAAAGGGGATTTCGGCAACGTCCCCTTCTCGCCGGTGCAGCTTAGCGAGGCGAGCTACCGTCCGCCCAGCCTAGGGGGCCATGAGGCCGACTTGTGTGGGTTCTTCGCCGGGAAGAATTTCGAGGTCGCGTACCTGCGCCGCCATCTTGACGACCTCGCTACCGTCCCGCCAGGGGGAGGTTTGCCACTCGCCGCTGTTCTGACTTACCCCCCATTTTTCCTTTATCTCACCCCTTCTCCTTTGCAGGTGAGCGCGACATCCCTCTTCACCCCCTTACGAGAGCGCTCGGATCCCCCCCGGGGTTCTCGCCCGAGCTCAGGCTGCGGATGCCGCTCAGCGCGACATCTCGTCGGTCTCGGCCAAGAAGCGGCCGGGTGGCGGACAGCCCACCCCTCCGCCGAAGGTGGCGAAGACCGCGGGTCAGCAACCCGCCGCGAGCTAAAGGAAAGGCAAGGACCCTGTGGTCCTTCCGGCCGAGGGCCCTTCCCCCCCGCTGGTTGCTTCGACCAGCGATACCCCGGACAGGGCGGCGGGCACCTCCGCGCCGCCGGACGGGTCTCAAGCTGCCGCGAAGCCGGTGCCGAGGGGTCACCGCAACTTTGGCTACGGCGAGAGATATCTGGACGAGCTCGGCGCCCCGCTCCTTTCGTGGGACAAGGAGTCAAATTGCGTCGCGATCTCGACCTTGCTGTCGAGTTGGATGGAGCAGGACATCATCGGCGGGGAGGCCTACAACTTCTTGTTCGGCCTGTACTCGCGAGAAGACGCCGCCATCTACGACAAAGAGGTGACGCGGGTATTGGTTCACGAGAGCGCTCGGGCCCAGCTACGCGGCCTGGAGTTAGCTCATATGGTAGGGAGGCGCTGCACCCAACTGGAGCGGAACGCCACCTCCCTGAAGAAGCTGGCGGACGAGAGGGAGGAGGCCCAGAAGCTCGCTCAGGAGGACGCAAACCTTCAGAGGAGGCGAGCCGACGCGGCAGAGGAGTCCCTCGCGCAGTACTTGGGCGGGGTGGTATGTGCTCACCCTCGACAACCGCCCTTTCTCGCGAATCCACCTTATGACTTTCTCTTCCTCTTGTCAGGATGCCGCGACGGCCAGTCGGATGGGCGCTGAGATCGCCACCCTTGGCCAGGACAAGTCGGCGTTGGAGGCGCGGGTACGCGAGCTGGAGGCCGCCGCCGCTGTCCCTCCTCCGGACAGCAGGGTCTGTCCGCTCGAGCACTTCTCCGACTACGACTTGGAGGTGCTGATGCAAAAGAACGCCGCCAGCGCTGCGAAGTACACGATGCAAATGCTGCGACGCGCGGATCTCCTCAAGAGCGAGGTGGCAGAACTCTCGGCGGAGGACGTGGTGCCGGCGCTGTTTCTTCCCGTGCCGGACCCCGGGGACAAATCCTTCCAGCCCATCTAGGACTCCTCGCCCCGGATCTCGCGTCTCCCCCGCTTTTTGACATTTGTTTTTTAGATGTATATTATCATGTATGTTTACTTGTTTTGAGATGTACGCGCGGGCTGCGCCTAGACTTCGTGATTTTCACCTGTTATTGCTTTTATAAATGCTCTCTCGCACGCCTTATTCGTATATTTGCTATTGCCGTGCGGGGCGACCTGCCTCTGCGGCCCAGCCCTGATGATGGGCTGCTCGCCCGCCAAGCGAGGCGAGTTGGCTCTCCCTCTGCCTGAGTTATCAAATCTCTTGTGGGTTCTCGCCTAGGTGACCGCCTCCGTTCGGCCGTCTTTCTTAGGGCTGGGCGGTCGTGTTAGCCCCCCCCCTTTTAGTTTATCTTCGTGATTCCAATCTGCTATTAACGCCATTCGAGTAGTTCCTGGCTTGGCCGGCTAGGTGGAGCCCGACAGCGTGATTCGTTCTGGGTCGCAAATCACTGCCATCGAGTGGCATCCGACCCTGCCAGCTAGGTGAGAGCCTGGCAGCGGGATCTTCTCGAGGCTAGGGATGACACCGAGTGACTTCCGGCCCTGACAGCTAGGTGGGAGCCTGGCAGCGGGATCTTCTCGGGGTCCAAACACATTCCATCGAGTGACTTCCGGCCCTGCCAGCTAGGTGAGAGCCTGGCAGCGGGATCTTCTCGAGGCTAGGGATGACACCGAGTGACTTTCGGCCCTGCCAGCTAGGTGGGAGCTTGGCAGCGGGATCTTCTCGGGGTCCAAACACATTCCATCGAGTGACTTCCGGCCCTGCCAGCTAGGTGAGAGCCTGGCAGCGGGATCTTCTCGAGGCTAGGGATGACACCGAGTGACTTCCGGCCCTGCCAGCTAGGTGGGAGCCTGGCAGCGGGATCTTCTCGGGGTCCAAACACATTCCATCGAGTGACTTCCGGCCCTGCCAGCTAGGTGAGAGCCTGGCAGCGGGATCTTCTCGAGGCTAGGGATGACACCGAGTGACTTCCGGCCCTGCCAGCTAGGTGGGAGCCTGGCAGCGGGATCTTCTCGGGGTCCAAACACATTCCATCGAGTGACTTCCGGCCCTGCCAGCTAGGTGAGAGCCTGGCAGCGGGATCTTCTCGAGGCCAGGGATGACACCGAGTGACTTCCGGCCCTGCCAGCTAGGTGAGAGCCTGGCAGCGGGATCTTCTCAGGGTCCAAACACATTCCATCGAGTGACTTCCGGCCCTGCCAGCTAGGTGAGAGCCTGGCAGCGGGATCTTCTCGAGGCTATGGATGACACCGAGTGACTTCCGGCCCTGCCAGCTAGGTGAGAGCCTGGCAGCGAGATCTTCTCGGGGTCCAAACACATTCCATCGAGTGACTTCCGGCCCTGCCATCTAGGTGAGAGCCTGGCAGCGGGATCTTCTCAAGGCTAGGGATGACACCGAGTGACTTCCGGCCCTGCCAGCTAGGTGAGAGTCTGGCAGCGGGATCTTCTCGGGGTCCAAACACATTCCATCGAGTGACTTCCGGCCCTGCCAGCTAGGTGAGAGCCTGGCAGCGGGATCTTCTCGAGGCTAGGGATGACACCGAGTGACTTCCGGCCCTGCCAGCTAGGTGGGAGCCTGGCAGCGGGATCTTCTCGGGGTCCAAACACATGCCATCGAGTGACTTCCGGCCCTGCCAGCTAGGTGAGAGCCTGGCAGCGGGATCTTCTCGAGGCTAGGGATGACACCGAGTGACTTCCGGCCCTGCCAGCTAGGTGGGAGCCTGGCAGCGGGATCTTCTCGGGGTCCAAACACATTCCATCGAGTGACTTCCGGCCCTGCCAGCTAGGTGAGAGCCTGGCAGCGGGATCTTCTCGAGGCTAGGGATGACACCGAGTGACTTCCGGCCCTGCCAGCTAGGTGGGAGCCTGGCAACGGGATCTTCTCGGGATCCAAACACATTCCAATTCTCTATGCTAGCTGGATGCAGCAATACTGGGGGGGGGGGAAAGGAATTCATTATAACCAACGCGTTGCTTACAGGTGATTAGGGAAAAAATCTTTTTAGGTCGTCTCCACTCCAGGTGAGACTCAAGGTCTCGCCCTCTACATTCTGGAGCCGATAGCCCCCTGACTTCAAAGCTTCTTTCACAATAAACGGCCCCTCCCAGCTGGGGTTGAGCTTCCCCACGGACGCTGACCTCCCTGCCGCATCCACCTTCTTCAGCACCAGGTCTCCTTCCGCGAACTGCTTGACCCTGACATGCTTGTCAGAGTATTTTGTCATCCTCCTTTTGACCTCCTCCTGTCGGATGGCCGAAAGGTCCCTCAATTCTTCCACCATGTCAAGGGAGAGTCTCAGCTCCCCCTCGTTCTCGGCTCGCCATTCCTCTCGGCCCTCCCTGGCCGCCCCGACTCGCGGTGTTTGGACTTCAAATTCTATGGGGAGCACCGCCTCGCACCCATGGGAGAGCTTGAAGGGGGTCTCCCCCGTAGCCGTGTTAGGGGTGGTCCTCAGGGCCCAAAGAACTGCGGGGAGCTGCTCTACCCAGCTCCCCCTCAAATTCTCCACCTTTTTCTTGAGGAGGTTGACGATGATCTTGTTCGCGGCCTCCACCTGCCCGTTGCTCCTGGGGTGGTGGACCGAGGCGAACCTGAGGTCGATTCCAAGCTGCTCGCAGAAGCTGGTGAACTCGGCACTAGCGAACTGGGGTCCGTTGTCGGTGACGATGGCCTGGGGCAGCCCATGACGACAGATGATCTCCACCCAAACAAAGTTCCTGATCACTTGAGAGGTCACCTTGGCCAACGCCTTCACCTCCATCCACTTCGAGAAGTAGTCGATCATCACTAGGAGGAACCTTCTCTGACCGCTGGCCTGGGGGAACGGTCCAACCAAATCCATTCCCCAGATTGCAAAGGGCCAGGGGGCCGTGATACTCTTGAGTTGTTGGGTCGGCTGTAGCTGGAGGGGGGCAAACAGCTGGCATTTATGACATCTCCTTGCGAACTCCGCGGCGTCTCGGCCCAGGGTGGGCCAGAAATACCCTTGCCTGACTATCCTACCCTCCAGGGTCCGACTCCCGGAATGACTCCCGCACTCCCCGGAGTGGACCTCCTCCAAGATCCTCTGCGCCTCACCCTCAGCTACGCAGCGAGCCAGCATCCCAGAGAGGGTCTTCCTGTATAGCTGCCCGTCCTTAAGGAGGTAGTAAGCCGACTTGTGCCTCATCTTCTTCCTGTCTACCCCCTCCGGATATTCCGCCGTGGAGAGGAAAACTACTACTGGATCCATCCACGAAGCTTGCTGATCGATCTCCATGAGCTCCCCTTCTTTGATGGAGGGGCGGAACAGGTCGGTGATGGTGCCCCCTGCTCGGGGACCATGCTTTGCTAACTGGTCGACCTGTTCGTTCTCTTCCCTTAGCACGTGTCGGATGGAGAAGGTCTGGAAGGTCCCTATAACCCCCTTTACTTTGGCCAAGTACAACTTCAGAGTGGGTTCCCTTGCTTCGAACTCCCCGTTGACCTGGGAAGTCACCACCATGGAGTCGGTTAGGACCTCCACATCCCGCACCCCCAGCTCCCTGGCCAGGCGCAGCCCTGCTATCACTGCCTCGTACTCGGCCTGGTTGTTGGTAATGGGAAAGTGCACCACCACCGTCTGCTCAATCTGAATCCCTTGAGGGCTTTCTAGGACCACCCCACTCCAAGGGAATGCCTCCCTGAGGCTCCATCCACCCTCACCTTCCAAGGAGTCGGGCGGGTGAGCTCCTCCTCCGCTACTTCCATTACGTAGTCGGCCAGAAAGTCGGCCATCGCCTGAGCTTTGATCGAGAGCCGCGGAACGAAGGAGACATCGAACTCGCTCAGCTCCACCGACCACTTGGCCAGCCGGCCTGAATGCTCCACACCCTCGAAGATGTTGTGGAGAGGGTGGTCAGTCACCACTCGGATTGAGTGTGCCTGGAAGTAAGGCCGCAGCCTCCGAGCCGAGATGATTAGGGCGAATGCAAGCTTCTCCAAGATCGGATACCGGAGCTCGGCCTTCCTTAGGACCCGGCTGACGTAGTAAATAGGGAGCTGCCTCTTCCCTTCTTCACGAACCAAGACGGAGCCCAGAGCCTCTGCCCCGACTCCGAGGTATAAGAACAAATCCTCCCCCTCCTTTGGTCCTTGGAGCAGCGGAGCCTGCGTCAACTGCGCCTTGAGGGCCTGGAATGCCTCCTCGCATTCCTTGGTCCATTCAAACCTCTGACCGCCCCTCAGCGTTTTGAAGAAGGGGGAGCACTTCTCCCCTGCCCGAGAAAGGAAGCGACTCAGCCCTGCTAGCTTCCCCGTCAACCGTTGGACCTCCTTTGCGTTCCGCGGGGACCCCAGCTCTAGGATAGCCTTGACCTTATCTGGATTCGGCTCGACCCCCGCGGGGGTGAGGAGGTTCCCCAAGAACTTTCCCCGGCTGGCCCCAAAGACACACTTAAGGGGATTCAACCGCATCTTGTATCTGCGCAGGGTGGCGAAGGTCTCCTCCAGGTCCCGGAGGTGGGAGTCCACATCCCGGCTTTTGATCATGAGGACGTCCACGTATACCTCCAAATTCCTCCCCCTTTGCTCCTTGAAGACCCTATCCATCATTTTTTGGTAGGTGGCCCCAGCGTTCTTCAGCCCAAATGACATCATCTTGTAGCAGTAGCAGCCGTCCCCTGTGATGAACGAGACATCCTTGATGTCCGGGGGTGCATCCTGATCTGATGGTAACCTGAAAAGGCATCTAAAAAACTCATTACAGAAAATCCGACGGCTGAGTCAACCAGCGCGTCGATCCGAGGCAAAGGATAACAGTCTTTAGGACAAGCTTTATTAAGTAATGAAAAATCGATACACAATCGCCAACGACCGTCTCCTTTTTTGACCATCACAACGTTGGAGACCCAGTCAGGGTACTGAATCTCGGACACGAAGCCGGCCTTGAGAAGTTTCGCCACCTCCTCCCTGATGGGTTCCGCCAGCTTGTCTGCCGTGGATCTCTTTTTCTGCTGAACGGGGCGTGTTCCCGGGTCCAGGTTGAGGCGGTGGCAAGCCACATCCGCGTCAACCCCCGGCATCTTCGCGGCGTTCCAGGCGAAGATGTCCACGTTCTTCTGGATGCACTCCAGCATCCTGCCCTGGTCCTCCGGGGTCAGCCCCCCGCTGACGCGGATCCTCTCCATCCTGCCCCCACGGGTGAGCACCTCCAGCTCTACCACTTCCTCCGCGGCCTCCAGCGTGGACCGCTCCGCCCATCCTTCAGCATCCCCTTCATCCGGGACGGGGACCTCTACCTCCATCTCTTATCCCGCGTCCCTCACCTTGGCTACCTCCTCCGGATCTCCTCCTGCCGCCTCTCCTGCGTGGTCCTTCACTCCTGGCTCCTCCCAGCCTGCCTCCCGCTCGACCTCCTCCATCCTCCGACCCATTTCCTCGGCTCCCTCCTGCCAAGAGATGGTGTTCACCGCGGTGACATAGCACTCCCGTGCCACCTTTGGGTCCCCCCTGACTCAGACCTGGATCCCTTCGGCGTTGAACTTTAAGCATTGATGGAAAGACGAAGGGACGCAGCGGAAGGCGCTGATGAGAGGCCTCCCGAAGATGGTGCTGTAGCTGCTGGGGGCGTCCACGATGACGAACTTGCAGTTTCGGGACTGCCCCCCCGGGTGACATGGAGGCCAACTCCTCCCTCCACTTCCTTCCTTTCTCCTGAGAACCCGAACAAGGGACCTTCCGAGGCCAATACCCTCTTAGCCTCCACCTTCATCGCGTCAAACGCCTTTTTGAAGACGACGTTGACGGAGCTCCCATTGTTCACGAGGATCCGAGAGACTGTGAAATTTTCGATGGCGGCCTTGATGACCAGCGCATCACAGAACGGGTCCTCGTGGTCTGGCATATCACTTCTGGAGAAAGTGATCCTCTCCTCCGGCGGCGGGGTTTGGGATGTGGAGGCGACGCTCCGCCGGTACATGGTGTGGAGGCTTGCCTTGCGGGAAGCCTCGATCCCCACTCCCCCGTGGATCACTCCGATCCCTCCTCGGGTCCCGACATCAACCCGGTCCTCGCAACGATCCTCCTCCGCCCGAGGTAGGACCTCCTCGATTCTCACTTCTTGCCACGCCTCCTGCTGCTGCTGCTGCCGCTCCCTATTCCCTCTCATCTCCAAGAATTCCGGGCACGTGGCTGTTGCGTGCCCCTCTTCCTGATGGAAGTCGCAATAGGGCAGCTCCACCCTGAACTCCCTTCTCCTCCTTCTCATGATCCCCCTCCTCGCTCCCAAAGCTATGGCCATGGCCTCCTCCTGATCGGGGAGCCGGGGCCTCTGACCCTGCCTCCAGCCCGGTGGGTGGAACTGGTACTGCCTCCCCTGATGGTGACCACTTCTGAAGTACCCTCTCTGTGGCCCTTGCCCCTGCCCTTCAGGTCTCCAGCCCAGTTGACGGTCGGGCTCCTGGTGCCCCCACCTCGGCTGCTGCTGCCACTGGAGCTGCCTCTGCTCCCTCTTCCTGGGCTCCCCTCTTCTTTCCTCCTGCGCTCTTCCTCCCTTCGACTCCTTCTCTTCCTCTGTGGCCCACCTGGCCAGTTTCCTCGCAAATTCTGGGTTCGACGCCTCCCCGTCGACTTATCTCGCAGCCCTCTCCATCAATTCTTCGTAAGAAAGAGGGGGAACTCTCTTCAGCTCCATTCGGAAGAACCCCTGCTGCAGGCCCAGGGTAAAGGCCATCATCAGACTATGGCCCGGCATCTCTTGGACCTGGGTGACTTCCTCCTGAAATCGATCCACATAGCTCCCCAACGTCTCGTTCACTCCTTGCTTAATGTGGAACAAGGACTCAGACTCCTTCTTCCTCTTCTTAGAAGTAGTGAATCTCAGCATGAATCCTCGGCGCAGGTCCTCAAAACAGTAGATGGAGCTGGTCGGGAGCTGGTGGAACCACTCCCTTGCCTTCTCTCGGAGGGTGATGGCGAAGAGACGACACTTGAATCCATCCGACATCTGACGGATGGAGACCACGTCTTCGAACCATTGGACGTGCTGGACCGGGTCTCCCCTCCCGATGTAATAGGACATCTCGGGCTCCCTGAACCCGTCTGGTACTGGTGCTGAGGAGACCAGCTCGCTGAAAGGGCAGCCCCCCCCCCCCCACTGGGCGAGCCGGCGAATCCCGCGAGCCCAACTCGCCGAACCTGCCTCGGCTTGTCGAGCCGGGGAAAAGCTCGCGCCCGAGAGCTCGCTCCCTCGGCCTTCCTTGGCCACTTCCTTTCCAGCTCGCCGGCCAGGGGCGTCCTCGCCCAAAGAGGGGGCGGCCGCGATCTGGGCTGCCGGAGTCGAGTAATCGTCCCGTGCGCCGAGTGCGATCTTGACGAGGCCCAGCACCTCGTTCCTGAAGTCCTCCAGCATCCCTACTGTTGCGAGAGGCGGGGCGGGGGGGGGGGGGGGGGTGGCGAGTCCTGCCTGCCAGATCCTTGTCCTCCCGTCATTGAGCTCGCCGAAGCTTTTCTGCACTGACCACGGTCCACGCTCACCGCACCAAAATGTTGAAACCGGAATCCGGCCTCTTGTGGAGTTCGACCCTTGGGGAAGGGGTGGTCTCGTGCCTACTTTGCTCCTGCAAGAAAAACAACGGAGAAGACAAGAAGAAACAGACTCAAGGGCTCGGCAGGGAGGTCCCACCACAAACCCGGAAGATCTCTGAGCGCTTCCCCTCCTTAGCCAGAAGCCGAGCTAAGGCACCTCAGAGAACACTTGAAAACGAGAGTAAGGGTGGCACTTAAAGCGTGTCCTCTGAGGTACCCCTTGGGTCTTATTTATAGTTTTTCGGAATCTGAACTGCCAATAACCAAAAGAACTGGCCTGGAAATACCAAAAGGCCCCTGGTTGGGTCTGCCAACAGCCAAACTCCGCTGTTCTAAGTAGCTATGCGCAGTCCAACCTGGTCTGCCAACCGCATGGCTCCGCCGTTCTGAGGGGCTATTCGCACCCCTAGGGAGTCAGCTCGCCTCCAATCCTCCTCCGCGGGAGGCGGGCACGACCTGGCTTCAGCTGCCCGCCTATTCTTCCTGGGCGAGCGCGAGCCGGACCGTCGCGACCTGCCTGCCCCCTGCCGGGGCGGACCGGCGGCCAGGTCGCGTGTGGGGGCTGGCCGGCGGCCACCGCGATCCCCCGATCGGCTCGCTAGTCGCGGGTCGCCAGACCCATCCGCTTTGGTCAGTGATTCTCCGCCCGACCCGCTCGCTCGCCTCGCCGGCTCGCTCGCCTGAAATGGGCGGGAGCGGGCCAACCCTTCTGCCGTATATTCGTTTTGCCGTTTGGGTGCGGGTCGCGGGCTAGGTCCGCTCGACCTCCCTGGCGGGACCCGCTCGCCGGACACGGGGTTGTACAGCAGGGCCACCTCTAAAACACAATAAATGAAGAGCATTGTATAAGATCCGCAACAACTACTGAAATTGAGCAAACAATAAATAACAACAAATAAAATTCAAAACAAACTGAATACATTTTTGAATCATGAAATTCTAAGCACAATTTGTTAACATACCTACAACTTTTGTGTTGTTTATAACTCTTGCAGAAATCAATCACTTTGCTCATGCCAAGATAATAATGAGAAGCAATGGACATTCATGCCGAGATAATACAATTAATTAGATTCTAATTGGTTGGTATTCAAACTAAACAAAGTATATATAATGAGAAGAATGGACAAACAAACCTGTCCAGAAGAATAATCGCACGTGAATCAATGCAAATGCGCTGTTCATAATATTGCAATGACAGAAAGGTCGATCATGCCCTGCATCACAGAAGCCATGCTGGAGGTGGTCTTTGATGCGGCAGAAGGACTCCATGCAATATTTGTTAGCTATGTATGAGGTGTATTTAACGGGCTTGCAAAACTTGCTATGTATGAGGTATTTCTTAAACTAAAAAAAGATTGCCAACTCCCATTGAGATATTTCTTTAGTGACCAATGGGCCTTGACACTACTCAAACGAAGATCTAGTAAACATCATAATTAAGGATGTGTAAAGAAATCTATCAAATAAGTTATGGATGAATTCATAAAAATTTAAGTGGTAGAATGTGCAGATGCACCACAAAAACTAAAAACGAAAATCGGCCCTGAAAACGGTGCGAACACGGGGCCTAAAAGAACTTGGCAGAGAAATACTAAAGATTGAAATCTTCAATTTCACAAATTGATTCAATAAGCACAACAACAACTAAAAGAATTTGACAGAGGAATACTAAAGATTGAAAACGTCAATTTCACAGATGAGTAAATCAAATGTGATAAACTTTTGGGCAAAAAAGAAGGAAAATGACAAAGGAAGGTAATATCTTATTTAGCTCCAGTATTAGAGATTTGCAACAAAGGAAGTGATCAAAACTTTTACTGATTGCGGACAAATTACCAACTTTGACATTCCAATTTCTAACTGCAACCTCATCCACCGAGCACACATCTGCCTCCAGAAAAGAATAGACAAAAATCATACAGTTGGCTGACAATACTGTGTATATTAAGCAGTTGAAGAGGAAGGAACAGAGCAAAGAATTGTTGGTAGGGCTTCAGAGTTGTTAACAACACAGGTTTGGTACGAACCTGAGAAAACCTTCTTAGATCTTGTGTTGAGCGGATGTATGGAGCTGAAAGTCATGAATCAGAAGGGGCGATGCCATGCATTTACTGCTATCCACCTTTGTAGAGCCTACGAAGGAGCTAAGCAGAACCTATGAGCGGGAAGTCGTCAATCACTATGCACGTATTTTTAGGGTCTAGGGTGGTCGAACCTTGAATGGTGCAGGAGCGACGAAGCCGTAGAATGGCTATGCGAGAATGTGCGAAGTGACGGAGAGGGAGAGGATTCGGGGCCGCCATTGTTGTTGTTTCGGCGGGAGGGATCTTCGCTTTCCCTTTGCTGGACGAAGAATCCCTTTTGATGGAAGTTGCTTGGAGAAGGATGGGGCGGAAGGAGTGTGCCGTTCTTGGCATTGTGAAGTCGACGGAAGCGTGAGGAGGCTGATCGTGAGGAGGCAGATGCAGATCGTGAGGAGGCGGATCCAAATCATGAGGAGGCGGATTGCGTTGCCCTACCCGTGCGGAAGAAGTGAGGAAGAAATCGCTAAATCTGCGATCTATCGCGATTATGAAGGGGCTGAATAGTGCCGGGAAGGAAGAAATGACCAAAAAGTTCCGGATGTTAAAAGAAAATGTGACACCATCTGGAGGGTATTATGGTCCAAAAATGTTACACCATCTTAATTTTGCTCTTTGCTTATAGTATAAAGATAAAGATATATCTCTCTACTTACTAATACGTTCTTTTGTCTCTTCTGCCAGTGCATATTTTGACTTTATGGTATCTTTACTGTTCGCCGTATCATCTTAATTGTTTGACAACTGCAGATCACTCTTTGTCTTCCTTCACTTTATTGTCATTCCCCTTATGAGCAAAACTAGAGATCATCCAGCTGCAGGTGCCTCAAATTTTCTATATTGATGAAGATCAATAATCCTAGGGTTCCGACTCTAAATCTAAGCCAAAATACGCCCTAGAATAAGGCATCTGACTACTTCGAGAAGGCTACAACGCCTATGGGTGGTGGTCCTGGAGCGGAGAAGGGCAGCGACGACAATAAAGGGCTCTCCGACGAGATCGATCGGCTTCGATGGGGGCGGGGGGTGATTGCGACGAAATTTTTTGGTCCGGGCCCCGGACGAAGATCACCGTCCAGGGCCCAGATAATTGTGACGCGTGCCCTTTATTTCCCTTCCTTCGTTCTTGGGGAATTTCTATGACAGCTGTTAAAATATGCATGTATATCTATACTATATTAAAAGAGAAAAACATCCTTTGGTTAAACATTTGATTTTTTATTTTATCCCTCCTTATTAAAAAAATTACAATGTTAAAATTTTATGTGATTTTTTTTATCTTAAAATATGTGCTCTCACTAGAATGTGTTCTTCCCGCCGCTCGCAAACTTGCATGCACACCGTAAAAATGAGCGACGAGCGTAGTATAACACTTAGGTACCATCGATCGGCGGGAGTGCGTCACGCCGGGACAATGTCGTGGCCGAGATAATACCGCGCAGAGGTGCTTGTCACTCGTATATTATATACGTAAATAGCTGATAGATTGCATTTTAACCTCAGATACCATAGAAAATAGCCGTGAGATTATATTTATATCTAAAATATTACAAAAAATAGCTGAGTGATTACATTATTATCTCAGATATTACAAAAAATAGTTGAAATAATATATTTTTAACTCAAATAACATGAGAAATAAATAAATTCATGTTCCATAAATAAATAAATCTCAGATATTACATTAAATAATCTATGTGAGCAATTACAATAAAAAAAATTATTATAAGTTTTATTTAAATTATTAGTTGTATTTAAATTATATATAAACCTCTCCTATTTTTTGTAATAGATAAGAGAAAAATATAACCTCTCAGCTATTTTCTAACATTGTTTGTGAGATGACATCTTCTAGTTGCGATCAAGAGATCTTTGTTGTATCCTAGATATTATTTTTTTGCTCTTTAAGATTGTACTAGTTGTATACTTGTATCTAAGCGATTTAGTCATGATTTAGGGAATTTAGTTATTTTTGGGTTGAATAAATTTGTATCTGAAACTTGTATTATAATGTATCTGAGCAATTATAGTATTTGTTTAGGGATTTTAATTGTATTTGTGATTGAAATAGCTGCATCTTAGAGTTGTAGTATAATGTATCTGATCGATTATAGTCTTGACTTGGAATTTTTAGTTGTATTATAGTGTATTTGAGCGATTAAAAACATAAAATATATGTAATGGAACCTCGATTAATTACATATTAATCTCAGATATCTTGGTGGATCTTTAAGTAAATATCTGAGATTAACTCAAATAATACAAGAAATAACTGAGATTTTAGAATTTTCTCTCAGACTCAGTTCATACGAGAAATAGCTGAGATGTTAGAATCTTTTCGTAATATCTGAGATAAAAATGTATTCCCTCAACAATTTTATATAATACTTAAGAAAAAAAAATAAAATCTTCCACCTATTTATTTCTGTAATATATATGCATAAATATTTTAATAGCTGACATAAGAAGATTTCTCATGAGAACAATCAAAGCAGAGAAAGTAAATGACCACACGTCAAAATCATGAAGGCCCCAAATGATGATCGTCTTCGTCCAGGGCTCGGACCAAAATATTTCGCCTGATTGCGCTTCTTTCACGAGTTTGGGCGAGGGGTATTAGGAAAGGATGTCATCAAGATTTGCATCATTTGGGAACCCAAATGGAGATTCAATTTATGGTCTAGATATATTCTCATTTATTTAATGTTGTAGTTTTTTTTTTAATAAAAAATATAAACAGATGAGATTAGTGGGTCTGTCGTATCAGCCATAAATAGATCTGAACCATGAATTGGATACTGTTCATTTCACTTGAAATGGAGAGAATCCTAATACAAAAGGATGGGGGTTGCATTACAGTTTTCCAATTTTATTTTAAATCTTAATTTATGATGTGCAAATAACTATTCCTGAGATGCATATATAATTGATTTAAAATAAATAGAGCACAATTTTCACATTTGGATATTACAATCTCAATTACTCTATTCGAGCAATTTTTAGGTACGCCTGATGCACCATACTCATTGTGTGGGGATAAAAATGAGTCATTCCATATGGAATAGTTCAATCAAAAATAAACTTACATTCAATTAAAAATTTAATTAGAACTTTTACCCAAAAATTCAACTCAATTTATAGCTGACGCATGATAAAGATTTTAGGGTCGTACCTCCGAAGTGCCTAAAAAGAATTTTTGACACTTTGCATCCCTAAAATACGGGATTTTGACACTTTACACCCCGATTTTTTAAAATTGGTACTTTGCACCCCCGACATCAATTTCTGGCACTTTGCACCGCCAATTATCAATTTCTGGCACTTTGCACCCCCCAATACAACATTTCAAGAGTATTTAGGTCTGTGTAGCACCAAAAATGCTCATTTTGATACAATGCATACCAGATTATTGGTGTTGCTCAGAACTAAATACCATTTAATGAGCATTTTTGGTGCTGCCCGAATTAAATATTCTTGAAATTTTGTTCTGAAAGTGCAAAATACCAGAAATCAATAATGGGGAGTGCAAAGTGTCAATCATGAAAAATTGAGGTGCAAAATGCCAAACTCCCTATTTTGAGAGTGCAAAGTACAAATAGCCAGCCTAATAGTGCACAAAAAGTTAATCAGGCCGGACTGTGCCCGTCCCGATCAGGACCGCCGGGCTTTTAGCCAACCGGGCTCGGCCCGGGCCCGACATGAGCCGGGCTCGGGCCCCCTCTTGAAGAGGGGGCCTGATTAAGGTCCTTAGGGCCGTGCCAGCCTGATTTCACTATTTAGGCAGGATTAAAATCCCTATTTATTAGGCGGGATTTTAATCCCTCCTAAATGGCAATCCCGCCACTGGCGGGAATTTCAATAGAAATCCCGCCAGGAGGCGGGATTTTCCACCTGCCTGGGTGCCGGGCCCGGCTAGGCCCGGCTCTCGGGCTTACCCAGGCTAGGCCTGGACCGGGCACTGAGTCAAAACGGGGGCCCTGTGCCCGGGCTAGGCCGGGGCCGGGCCTAGCCAGGCTTTTCCCGGGCCAGGCTCGGGCCGGCCCGCTGAGGCCGTTCTTTTTGAATAAATATAAGCCTGCGTAAAAAAACAAAATTCTCATTCCAAATGGCAATTCCGGGCCCCAGGAGAAGGACGAGGGAAGAAAGAAAGTAACAGCAGAGCGAAAAAGTGCGAGTCGCCGGTCACCATTGAAGAAGAAAACAGAGCTACTACAAGTTTGAAAGACAGGAGCCATCTTGGACTATGGGCGCGAATAATCTTGACGTTTTTATCATCCGCGTCACCATTCTAGAAGAAAACCGAATGATTTCTCATTTTCTCTGCTTCTTGAGGTTTTTCCTCTGCCATTCGTTCCTCCTTGAGGATCATCGGGTGGAGTTTGAGCGGTATACGGTTTCCCTTGAAATTTCCTCGTCAAATTTGGTAAAATATTGAGCATTACTCTATCTGTTCTGTGTTCTATGGATTACTACGCATTAAAATCCGGTTTTGATTGTTCTCTTTCCCGTTGCACTTGCTTGTAAAGGAATCGAAGCAACTCATGTTAATAGAGAGCTTACTAGTGTAGGTTTTTGGCGTTCTGCGAGTGTATTCTTCTAGGTTTTGATGTTTCTTGTAGTTGTGGTCTTCGAAGTTGGTAATATTTTTTTGGGATATTTCTGTGTAGAGATGTTTATTTTGTTTGGTTTTGCTTCCTTAACCTAATTGCTCGTCCACTGATGGATTTGTGCTGATGTAAACATGAATTTTTCTCTGTTGAATTTCCTGATTTGTGGTTTTTCTTAGTTGCAGGTTCATGATTGAGTTATACATCAAAGTAATGGGATCATTTTGAAGGGATTTGACTGCTTTTATAAGGGATTTTTTAGTCTTCTTTATTTCTTCAACTTTAGAGCTTGGAAATTGCATCAATGGCTGGTACTCCATTCTTTCAGATTCTCACGCTTACCCTTATTTCATTGACCTTCCTGAAGACCGCAACTGGGGATCCAAGAACTAGTCTGGTAGGACAGTTTTGCAATAAAACTTTAGCTGTCTCTGGAAATATTCTTGCAGACTATTTTGTTCCTGCAATGGATAATCTAAGCAGTCAGGTTAATGCAAATGGTTTTGGAACAAACATCACCGGCGTAAACCCTAATGCCGTTTACGCTCTCGCTCAGTGCTATGAAGACCTTGCTCCAGTTGACTGTAAGCTTTGTTTCTCTGAAATCAGATCTCAGCTACCTAAATGTTATCCAAACATTAGCGGCATGCTTTTCCTCGATGGATGCTTTGGGAGATATGGGAATTACTCATTTTTTAGTGAGATATTTTCTCCTGATGACACCACTGTATGTTCTTTTAGTAACAATAATTCTAATCCCAACATTTTTAGTCGAGCCGTAAGGCAGGTCACCACCAACGTGTCTTTGCAAGCACAAAATAATCGTGGATTTGCGGTTGGCTTTGCAACATATTCCAACTCAACTGTTTATGCTCTTGCTCAGTGCTGGGAGAATTTGAATAAATCTCTTTGTAGCTCATGTCTTGATGCTGCTGCTTCGGCCATTTTATCGTGTTCTCCGGCCACAGAAGGCCGGGCGCTCCATGCTGGTTGTTTTATGAGATACTCAACAAGACTTTTCTGGAACTTAAATTCGACGTCTTCAAGTTCTAATGGTATGCTAGAAACACATTCTTTATAGTCATTTTGGTTCAATACTTTCCAAGTCACAATATGTATTTTCCAACTTGCATGATCCCTTAGCAGTATATTCTTAATTTATTCTGTGAATTCCAGTAGCAGTATAATGAAATCATAATCACCATACATCTTTTACCATATGTGAATATTCTTTTTATGAAAAAGTTGGTAAGATGGCTTAATTCTAGTCCCATTTTCTGATTTATATTCAATGATTAATTAGCTTTTTTCGGGATAATGACACCAAATGGTGCAACCTTTCGCGCACTAGTTTTGATTGACGACCACTCCTACACTAGAGTTGTTCTTATGTTTTTTATTTCATTTTATGTATTTTAATTTTTTGGTAGTTTTCATCATTTACGTCAGTACACTATTGTATGGTAGTTCTATGTCACATATGATATTAATTGCTTATAGAGATGACTGACCAATAAGTTCTTCAATAAAAATGTCCGGTAATAATTAGAGAGTATTATAATTGGGTAAGCAATATGATCAAATAAATAAAGATCTCACAAAAGGAGTAAAATATTATTCTTGGAAAAATAGTAAAATTTTATTCTGGATTATTTTCTAGACATCATTTTGTATTATTTTCTATTTTTTCTGGATATGAAATCTATTTAAAGGAGATAAATTCCAGATTATATGAGGCTGAAATTGATACTTGAAGAGGAGAAAATCTCCTCTCCCAGTCCCTTGCCAACCCTATCACCTTTCCTCCCCCAACCTGCCCCACAGTTTTCCTGTTTCCAGCCACTGCTGGTTGCCCCGCCCCTGCTTGCAGCCACATCCTGGTTTCCAGGTGTTGACCTATTATCCAGCCCCTGTCTAGCGACCGACCATTTTTCCAGCCCCTTCTCATCCTTTGATTACCATCCAACCATTGTCCAACGCATACTATCTACTCCAGCCATTGTACGACAGTTGGAAATTAATTTTTGCGGCTGGTTGCACCCTTCCACAACCCCTAGCCTTCCTATTGCAAGCACACACCTTCCTCATAACCTCCTAAACCTTCCTAGCCAACCACACTTCTGATCTGCATTCCCCTCCACCCAAAGCAAGCTCCACCACATTCCCAAATATCTTCCTTGTCTTAGTTCTTACCGTCCGTATACATGTCACATTGGATTCGAGCTTTTACTCTGTAGCAATGTATCGAGTAATGCATGTCTATATCTCTTTTGTGCTTCATGCTATTTGCGGATCTTTATGTTTAGTATTGTCTTTACTATGATTGATGTTACATAATTATTTTATTTCTTATTTGTTATCATCCTTTTTTTAAGATTTTGTGTGAATTAAATTGTAGAAAACTAGGTTTCCTACTTCGAATCCTTAAGAAGTCATCGGGTTAGTGCGTCTAGATTTAATTTAACACCTCATTTTGATTATTCTGCGAGTAAGTGCACTCCGCTTAATTCCTCAAGACGTCATAATATTGGAATTTTGTTTCTGATTTACATCACCAAAACAGGGAGATGGAAAATGGAGTATAAAAGGATCTTTTCTCATTTTAGAGTAAGGATATAGCCAATCCGATTTGAGTTGATCCAAATCCAACACAAATTTAATCAAAAAATTTAATGGCTTAAAATTGGATCCATGCTATACAGGTTTTGTTTTCAAGTTAAATTTGCCTAATTTTGAATGATTTCAATCTATATCTGATGCAGTGGTAGACCGGCTAAAATTTCACAGGACTCTAACAATGCGAACTAGGGTGTATGAGGGCAATGGATCGTGCACGTGCAACATGAGAGCAACCAAAGGAGATCAACTAGCAAGTAATAAATTTTCAACAAAGAGACTAAGAACACGACAACCACAATTTTGAGCAATTAATAACGTTGGAGCCTTTTATAATTTGCCAACGAACAAGACACAAATCAATTAAGCGCGCCGGTAGGGATCCAACAAGTCGAACAACTTCTCAATGCAATAGCATATAATGATTCCACAACCAAATCATAGCAATAGTTCAAAACTAGTATCCAAAGGAGAGAAATAAAATACCATATACCTTGACTAGCTCGTGCATGCGGTGACTTGGCCTCGGGATGAAGTGTCGTGGGCGGGGCCTCGGGATTAGGGCTATTAGGGAATGTGTAGAACGAGATCTATGGAGGCGGATCTAGGTTTGGGCCGAGCGTGGGTTGTGGGGGTTTGGGAAGGGAAGACGTGGGAGGAGAGGGGCGGATCTGGACGGGACAGGTAGGGTTGAAAGAGGTGGGCGAGAGGGAGAGTTAGGCTTGGCGGAGACGGGTGGGACTGGACGGGAGGAGCTGGTGCGGACGGGCGAGGCAGGCCGGGACGGGGCAGGACTGGATGGGAGGGCGCCGACGCGGACGGGGCAAGGCAGACCGGGGCGGGGCGGGGCTGGACGGGAAGGCGAAGGCGCGGACGGGGCAAGGCAGAGCTCTTAGGAATCCACCGAAGGAGAAGACCGAGAGTTACAACACAAGCAACTTCGACCCCTTGAACCGGTCACCAACAAGCACTTAAATAAGAAACAAGCCAAAGTAAAATTAGGGCTCCCGATCGGACGGCTAGAAATGTTCGGTCCGAACGGGGGCTAAATACATCAAAATATAAAAACTAATATATCAAATTTGCTCGGAACGACCCTCCGGACGCATCCGCAGACTCGTATCGCCCAGCCGGGCTGTCGATCACCGCCTCCTGCGAGAGTAGACGTGCGCGTGTCGTCGATCGCCATCAACTCCCCCCGACTTGAAAGCGCTCATCTTCGGTGAGTGAAGATGATCGTACTATCGACGCAAGTCCGGGGCGAGTCTCTCGAGCTCCTCAGCAGCAATCCAAGAGTCGTCAAAGGACGGGCGGGCAGACCAATGGACCAAGTACCGCAGTACCGTCAATCCGCCCATCGTCGTGAAGTTATGGCCAACAATCTGTAGAGTATCTCCGGTAGACGGCTGTCGTAGCGATGTATCTCCGTCAGAGCGAGGTGCCACTGGAACTCTCGGCTGTAGAGGGGAATCCTCTGAGCTGTGCTCAATTGCCTGTGACTTCCTGGGCGAGGTGGGCGTAGGTGTACTGGAAGGGTGAGGGTCAGGCTGGGGCTCAAGGTCTGGTGGAGACAACGGATCCGCGTACACTCGCTCCTCATAATATGAGGTCAGATCCTCTACATTGAGCACCCGGTGAATCCCCATTGCTGGTGGTATGTCAACTTCATACGCGTTCGTACTAATCCATCGAGTGACCGTATAGGGGCCCATCCGACGAGCACTTAACTTTTTCGCAGCTCCCAGGGGGGGCCTCTCAGGACGAATGCGTATCATAACTTGCTCCCGACATCAAATGTTTGCTCTCTCCTGTGCAGGTCGGCCTGAGCCTTGTAGTTTTCATTACCGGCCGCAATCTTCCTTCGGACTGTCTCATGTAGTGTGTGTATATGCTGGATGAATGACTTGACGGGCTCACTAGGTCGGGCCCCTAACGGGACGTCCACTAGGTCAATGGGTTTCTGTTGGGTCCGGCGTTCCTTCACTTGACCCGTGGCGCTCTTCTAATTATTTAAGAAATTAAGTAGCACCCTTTCCAACAGTCCGGGCTTTTGGTGCAGTTGGGTATGCGCTTGATCCTTCAATTGGTATCAAAGCAGGTCACGGGTTCAAGACCGGGGGAGCGCTATTAAATCCTTATTTTTCCCTTCTACCTGTGTGGGTCCGGCGGGTCAGGCAACCGTGGACATGTGGTAACCCCACCTCTGAGCCATGCAAACGTGGACATGTGGTAACCCCACCTCTGAGCCGTGTGGGCCATGTGGTAACCCCACCTCTGAGCCATGTGGGCCATGTGGTAACTCCACCGCTGAGCCGACGGGTTGTGCTGGACGCCGGGGGGGGGATTGTTGGGTCCGGCGTTCCTTCACTTCACCCGTGGCGCTCTTCTAATTATTTAAGAAATTAAGTAGCACCCTTTCCAACAGTCCGGGCTTTTGGTGCAGTTGGGTATGCGCTTGATCCTTCAGTTTCCTAGGCTCGTAACCTAATATGACATGGAATGGGCTCAGACCCGTGGTCCTATTGACCAGACTATTGAATGCAAACTCCACAATAGGTAGGACGAATCCCAGGTGGCTGGACTATCACGAACTAGACAACGCAACATGGTTGCAAGGCTTCGGTTGACAACTTAGATTTGTCCATCCGTCTGTGGGTGATAGGCGGTGGAGAACTTCAGTGTCGTGTCAGTCTTCTTCCACAATGTCTTCCAAAAATAACTCGTGAAACGAACGTCACGATCAGAGACAATAGAAGTGGGCAGCCCGTGGTACTTGAATACTTCCCTGAAAAACAGGGCTGCCACGTGGGGGGCGTCGTACGTCCTATGGCAAGGAATGAAGAGGGCCATCTTCGAGAAGCGGTCCACGACGACAAAGATCGAGTCGAACTTCCGCGGGGTGCGGGGGAGTCCAAGTACGAAATCTAGACTAATGTCTGCCCATGGCCGGTGAGGAACAGGTAACATAGTGTATAGGTCTGTGGGTTGCCGAGTTCCCTTCGCCGTCTGGCAGGTTCGGCAATGCCGGACGACCCGAGTAACGTCCCTTTTCAGGCCAGGCCAAAAGAAGCAGTCCTCAACTAACGGAATCGTCTTGTCCCGCCCAAAGTGCCCCGCGGCTCCGCCCGCGTGAAGCTCCCAGATGAGAAAATCCCGAAGAGAAGTCTGAGGTATACAAAGGCGGGACCCAAAAACAGGTAGCCCTCAGAAATGATAAAACCCTCGCGGGGTTCGGGTGTGTCCTTAGATAGGGCGGAGAAGATACCGCCAAAATCAGGGTACTCGGGGTAGTCCTGGCAAACGCGCTCAAAACCCTCGACTCGCGCGTCCATGGTATGGAGGATGGTGACTCGGCGACTCAACGCATCGTCCGGCTTGTTCTCAACACCAGCGCGGTGTTTGAGAACGTAGTGGTACTCCTGCATGAACTCCACCCACTTCGCGTGTCGGTGTCCTAACTTGTTTTGCGAATCCAGGTATCGCAGGGCTTGATGGTCAGAGTACAGGACAAACTCCTTGTGTAGGAGATAGTGACGCCAATATCGGAGCGCCTGTACGACATCGTAGAATTCTCGATCATAATTGGAGTATTTCTGTCGGGCGTCATTCAGTTTCTCACTAAAGTATGCAATAGGATGACCCTCCTGACTCAGTACTCCCCCAATGCCTACTCCGGACGCGTCGCAAGCCACCTCAAAGGCCTTGGAAAAATCCGGGAGGCACAATACGAGGGCAGTCGCTAGCCTTTGCTTGATGCTCTCAAAGGCTCTGGTAGCTGCCGCAGTCCAGGCAAAATCTCCCTTGCGGAGGCAGCTCGTAATAGGGGCCATGATCGAACTGAACCCCCGAACAAACCTCCGGTAAAAGGTGGCGAGGACGTGGAAGCTCCGGGCCTCGTGGATATTGGACGGAACGGGCCACTCGCGAATAGATTTGACCTTTTCGGGGTCAACGGAGATGCCAGACTGAGAGACGATGTATCCTAGGAATTGTATCGATGATGTCAGGAATGAGCACTTCTTCAGATTGATGTACAAATGCTCCTTCCGTAGGAGATCAAATACCAGTCGAATGTGATCCAGGTGCTCTGTGCGTTCCTGGCTGAAGATCAGTATGTCGTCAAAGTAGACTACCAGGAACTTGCCCATATAGGGCCGTAGGATCTGCGTCATCACCCTCATGAATGTGCTCGGCGCGTTCGATAGTCCGAACGGCATAACCAACCACTCATATAGACCATCCTTCGTCTTGAAGACCGTCTTCCACTCGTCACCCTCTCGCACCCTGATCTGATGGTAGCCACTCCGCAGGTCGATCTTTGAAAATATTTGGGCACCAGCCCTCGCATCAAGGAGGTCGTCGAGGCGGGGAATCAGAAAACGATATTTCACTGTGATCTTATTGATGGCCCGACTATCGATACACATGCGCCAACTCCCGTCCTTAGGGGTAAGAAGGGCTGGAACGGCACACAGGCTCATACTCTCCCGAATAAAGTTCTTTCTAAGAAGATCGTCGATCTGTCGCTTCAATTCCGCATGCTCTGTCGGGTTTAGGCGATAGTGGGGCAGGTTGGGCAAATATGCCCCCGGGACTAAGTCAATTGCATGCTAGATATCACTCATAGGGGGAAGCTCGTCAAGGAGTTCCTCAGGCATGATGTCACTATGTTCGGCTAGCAGGCGCCGAATGTCCGGGTCCACGCTTTCCACAGCTGAGGTGTCGCCAGTTGTCAAGGCGGCGGCCACCACAAACATAACTCCTGAATCTAAACTTTCACGAAGAAAATCGCCCCTCCTCAGGATGTGCACAAGTCTAGTCGACCCCGCACTAATAGATGACTCGACTTGGCCCTTGGGAGGATCCCTGGGCTGGGTCGGAGTGAGGGTGATCTTCCGTCCCATGTCGAAAAAGACGCACGTGTTGGAGCGGCCATAACACGTGGCGTCACGATCGTAGAGCCAGGGGCGGCCCAGGAGAACATGTGCGACGTCCATCGGGATGACGTCGCACCAAACCTTGTCTTCAATGGAAGCTAGGTGGACCGGCACAAGACATCTCTGCGTGACCTGAATGGCTGACTTGTTCACCCAGAGGACTCGGTAAGGATGTGGGTGGGGTTCGGCAGAAAGCTGCATCCTCTCTAAGCCCTTCTTTGCTACAATATTTACGCAACTGCCGCAATCTATGGCGAGCTTGCAGGGGCTGCCCGCGCTCTGAAAATAGGTGTAGAATATCGAGGTACGTCGCCAATCCTCCTCGGTACGAGGTGCGTGGAGGAGTCGGCGGATGACTCCCAACTCTAGTGATCTCTCTGCGTCGCTCTCCCAACCGTCCTCGACTCCCGCGATAATTTCTTCCACTATAGCATTGCCAACTTCAGCACCCGCCTCGTCGTCACCCTCCATCAGAAGGTTCCTCGTAGGACACTGTGCAGCTACATGCCCCCTGCCCGAGCATCGATAACACTGTCTGGGTCCGGGTCTAGGGGCAGTCGGAATGACAGCCTTGCCCTTCGCATCTGATGGGGCGCGGGTTGAGGCATCTGAGCGATGTGTGGTCTGCCTCGATCCCGTGAGGCGCAGATAGTTCTCATACTCGAGTGCGAGTTGGAACACCTGCTCGACCGTCTCTATGCGGTGTGGTATAAGCTCTCTCTCAATCTCAGCTCGAAGTCCCGCTCTAAATCCGGAAGCGGTCGCAATAGGCTCCTCCAAAATGTCACTTCTCACCACTAACTCATCAAATCGTGTCATGTACTCGACAACGAAAAGTGATCCCTGCCGCAACGCGTAGAGTTGGTCGAGGAGTTGATCGCGATATGATGCTGGGAGGTACTTGTCCCTCAATCGCTTCTTCATCTCATCCCATCGGGTAACAGGATAGTATCCATCTCGCTCGAGCGACCTCTCCACACTAATCTAGAACATCTTGGCTTGGCCCAGAAGCTTCATTTTAGCGAACCGAACTCGCCGTTCGTCATTCATCTCATACCAATCAAAGAAGTGGTCCATGTCTAGGATCCAATCACAAAAGGCCTTCGGGTCCGGGTGACCGTCGAAGGAGGGCGCATCAATTCAGAGGCGTCGGATGAGGTCGTCCTCAACCGGGGTGCGCTCTCGGCGCGCTGCCACATACTCATCGCGAGGATCGTCAGAGCCGTACTCATGTCGTGCGGGTGGGCTGCGACCGTATCGGGCCGGTGGTAGGCGTGGCTCGTAGGGTGGCCGAGGATTACCCCTCGGAGCGGGGTCGCGCCGGTAATCATGTACCGGCTCGGGGGTCCGTCTCCGTGGAGCGGGGTCCCGACGTGGTGGCTCTCTACCTCGCCGATCAGGTGGAGGCGGAGCGTCCCGTGGGTCTTCCAGGGGTTCCTCATAACGTGGTGCTTGGGCTGGACCTCTGAGGACTCCTATCTGGTCGACTCTAGTGTTGACCCTAGCAATCTCATTTCTAAGGGTGGAGAACTGCTCGAGGACTAAGCGCTGGAACTCAGGGGCCGCCATGTCCGAATTCGAACTGGTGGCCCGATCATCAGTGACGTTTTGATCAGACATCGGGGCTCAAAACAACCTACCACTACGAAGCATGCAACGTGACTCGAACCTCGCTCTGATACCAAATGATGCAGTGGTAGACCGGCTAAAATTTCACAGGACTCTAACAATGCGAACTAGGGTGTATGAGGGCAATGGATCGTGCACGTGCAACATGAGAGCAACCAAAGGAGAGCAACTAGCAAGTAATAAAATTTCAACAAAGAGGCTAAGAACACGACAACCACAATTTTGAGCAATTAATAACGTAGGGGCCTTTTATAATTTGCCAACGAACGAGGCGCGAATCAATTAAGCGCGCCGGTAGGGATCCAACAAGTCAAACAACTTCTCAATACAATAGCATATAATGATTCCACAACCAAACCATAGCAATAGTTCAAAACTAGTATCCAAAGGAGAGAAATAAAATACCATATACCTTGACTAGCTCGTGCATGCGGTGGCTCGGCCTCAGGATGAAGTGCCGTGGGCGGGGTGCTCCGGTGTGTTGGTGGATCCGCGGGGGGGGGGGGGGGGGGGGCTGCGGTGTTAGGGGATGAGTGGATTAGGGCTATTAGGGAATGTGGAGAACGAGATCTATGGAGGCGGATCTAGGTTTGAGCCGAGCGTGGGCTGTGGGGGTTTGGGAAGGGAAGACGTGGGAGGAGAGGGGCGGATCTGGACGAGACAGGTAGGGTTGAAAGAGGTGGGCGAGAGGGAGAGTTATGCTGGGCGGAGACGGGTGGGACTGGACGGGAGGAGCTGGTGCGGACGGGCGAGGCAGGCCGGGACGGGGCAAAACTGGATGGGAGGGCGCCGACGCGGACGGGGCAAGGCAGACCGGGGCGGGGCGCGGTTCGACGGGAAGGCGAAGGCGCGGACGGGGCAAGGCAGAGCTCTTCGGAATCCACCGAAGGAGAAGACCGAGAGTTGCAGCACAAGCAACTTCGACCCCTTGAACCGGTCACCAACAAGCACTTAAATAAGAAACAAGCAAAAGTAAAATTAGGGCTCACGATCGGACGGCTAGAAATGTTCGGTCCGAACGGGGGCTAAATACATCAAAAATATAAAAACTAATATATCAAATTTGCTCGGAATGACCCTCCGGACGCATCCGCTGACTCGGATCGCCCAGCCGGGCTGTCGATCACCGCCTCCTGCGAGAGTAGACGCCCGCGTGTCGTCGATCGCCATCAATATCACATTGTATTTGGAGTCGGCTCGAATTAAACTAAATAAATCATAGTGTCATTTAGTGATGTAGAACAGGAGGTGGCAGAGTTCATGGAGTAGAGAGATCACATGAAGGATGGCAAGTCCAACTGCACTGGTTGATGACATTGAGTTCATGTTGTCATGTTTTCGAACGAGGTAGTCGGCCGGGAGAACTTGGAGTATGCACGCTGAAGGTGGATGAAGCTGGCGTTGGAGTATGCCGAAACAACAAAGAAGATGTAGTGGGCAAGTTGTCGGACGAAAGAAGCCGTAGGACTTAGATAATGCGGAAGAAGCCGTTGGACGTAGAACTGTAGCAAGTCTGGCGGCTCGGGGTGATTCGTGCGTGATCGGCGGAATCTGGCGGACACTGCCCCGCTTGAAGCTTACTCGGCGGAATCGTGGACTACAACAAGTCGATTGGTGAAGTCGATCGGAGTCGAACGAATTCGGCGGCCGCTGGAGAAGTCGGGATGTCCACGCTGTAGGGAACTGGAGGGGATGACAGTCGAGTATGGGGAAATCCGACGTCGGGGGTGGCAACGAGTCATCGAAAGTGGACTCGGGAGATTTGCACGCAGTCGTATTGCGTCCCTGGCGAAGACTAAGCAGCGGTCGAGGGCTTTCAACAATGTTGATCGAGAGATGGGCTGGTGCTGACGATGGAAATGATGTCGGAGGTAGCGGCACGGTCGGAGGGAGGGACCTCTGATGCCAAATGTTACGAAAAAGATAGAGATTTGGGGGAGAAAGGAGAGATCTAGGGTTTGAGAGAAAAGAGGAAATATCTGGAAATACTTGCTTGTCTCCTGCCGGGAAACCCTGAGGGTATTTATACCCCTCGGGCCATGGAGGGGCCGGTCGGCCCCTCCCATAGGGGCTGAACCCGTCCGGTTCAGCCCCAACCGCCGTTTTGTTTTAATTAGGGAGTGCTGAACCAGATGGTTCAGCCCCGCTTGGTGTTACATCCTTCCGCCATCTTTGGTGTTGTTGTCCCGCGAGCAGATTGTTATGAGGATTCATAACAAAATCTTAGTCACAGGTATCAAGATCATGAAACCATGTAGCTGGAGTCCCATTTGCATACACACGTGTGATTCCGCGAGTTGGAGTGAATCATCAGCATCCCAATACATCTCTATCGGAGTCCCAGTTTGAATTGAGATACCGATTCCGTCTCAAAAAGAGTAGAGTGGAGGATCAATGGAGTAGGAGCATCCCAATACATCTCTATCGGGAGCCTGGTTGGAGAAATTGAAGGGCTGTAATGAGAATCAACGGAGTAGGAGGATCGATGGAGCTAGGTTTCCACATAAGGTTGTAGAGGAGCGGTGGGTGCAGGCAGTTAAGGCACAAACTGATGGATAGTGGTTCACAAGGTCATTGTAACCATACAAAAAAAGATTTCGTTGAAGGGAAGGTTGAACCAATGTTACTCATGATTTCGGGGGAGGGATAAAGAGGTGAAGAAATCCACCTTGGAGAACTTCGAGCGACTAACCATAGGCCTTCTCTTTTGGTCATGAAAAATTATGGCTGTATATAAATAAAAGACATAATTAAAGAGCTTTCTTGTGGGCAGTCCTTGGGGGAAAAGAGCTATTTATAGTCTCTCTTCTAATCCCTAAAAGTAAATTAAAGACAAATATAATACATAGTGCCCATCATATCCAAATCATTTTTCTTTCATTTTGCCTCTAGTGAGCAGCAATATACCCGCCAAGGTCAGATATTTCACTCATCACTTGTCACCCTTTATGTTCGAGCCCATGGCCTCCATAACATACAACAACCTTGTCGGAAAAAGTGACATAAGTATATTAAATGTTAAAAATGATTGGTTTTCGGAAAAAGTGGCATAAGTATATTAAATGTTAAAAATGATTGGTTTTCGGAAAAAGTGACATAAGTGGAAATGAACACAAGATTCCTTTTAGGGAATAATAATATCCTTCGAACTTGTGTGACTAACCAAGGAAAAACACATTGGATTGCGCAATGACCTAATTTGTCTCCGTGTGGATAAAATAAAGACAACCAAATACACAAACAAGGATGAGAAAAAATCATGATTAGGAAAAATAAGATTGAAGAGACATTTCCAATAACCTAGCAATTTATGAGATAGTGAGAACAACAAAATCCATAGTAATATTTTGGAACATTCATTATATATATTAAAATTGTGAGCATTCCCACGTAAATGTCTATTTTTCAATTTTTTGATAAATTAAAAAACTTTGATTGTTTCGTCAGAAATAAC
Source organism: Platanthera guangdongensis (assembly GCA_039583875.1). Taxonomy (NCBI): domain Eukaryota; kingdom Viridiplantae; phylum Streptophyta; class Magnoliopsida; order Asparagales; family Orchidaceae; genus Platanthera; species Platanthera guangdongensis. Next base: position 20,486,500 of record CM077164.1, read on the forward strand.
CAACTGAAACGAGAATAATTGTTAATTGATGCCAAAAATCTCATGGAATCCATTATGGACTATATAAAAAGAAAACTACCTTGTCTACTGATTCAAGACAAGATGATCAATGATATTTACCTAAACTCATATGATTCACATGAATATTCATAAAGGAACTTAAAGATATAAACCAATTGTCAAAGAGTTGATAGCTATGGATGACACAATTCACAATGACAGAGTGATGGATCAATTATAGTGCTGATTAATGAAATAAAATATGATTGATCCAAAATATAGAGACGTTAGAGGGTTGGTGATTGAAGGAGAAGATAATTTGAATTCGGATATCTACAGAGGAAGAATCCTTCGCTTGAATAAGTACATAGGAATATGTAGTCGGAGAAAGATCTCAACTAAGGTAAAAGAGAGCAGCTCAGGATTAAAGAGGAATATCACCAAGGTTTTGACTGGGACGAACCAAATAGTCTCACAGGAAACGAGAAGCATGCAGGAATAGCGAGACAACTAGGGAATTGTCGCTGACACATGCTTTGATAGCATGTAGAATTTAATAAGTCCGATGTATTGATGTCCTGTGAGGGCTGTAAATAGAATATATAGATGTAAGGTATAAATGTAGTTTGATCTATACAAATTAATAACTACACTACAAATAGAATATGATAAAATTGGTATCGAACAGTCTAAAGTTGGAGTATTCATCATCATTCTCTATCAGGTTTATTCCAATTATTAAATTTATGTTTTGGTTATGTCCGTTCCTCTTTTTAGCCTAAACTTCTGCATCCAGAATAACTACACAATCAGGTTGTTGGTTCGACCCCGTTATTGATCTTCTTTTTCGAACGCCTTTTTTCAGACATGAAAAAAAATTGGTCAAGAATTGGCTTCATATTATTGCGATGAATCAAAGATGAAGAAAGCGATGTGGGCCCCCTTACTAGTTCGCCACTTATTTGTGAGACCTTTTTGTTACCATACCAAACAGAATCCTAAACTCCATTATGTATATAGTCACTCACCGTAGCATTGTACTCAATGAAAGGGCAAAAGGGGGCAATAAATCCATCATCTCTATAGCTACTGTCCAAAATCAAGCTATATTGTACTTTGAAATCCATGGATCCTCTGATGTAGGGTTGGCTATGGGGGTGCACAAATCGGAGACTAGTAGGGGTGTGAAATGATAACTTGACGCACTGATCCCTATTCTATATGCAATGCAATCGACAATGATGGAGACAAATCAGCACAAGCAATAAAATAAAATAGTCAACCCACACAATAATATGTAATGGAGAAACAAAAGCATTCAGTTAGCTAAACAATTAATGACTTTTCTCCGCTCGGAGGGCCAAAGCAAAGCTCACGGAAAATAAGTCCCACTTGCAAATCACAAGCGATCTAGAGCGATCTACCCACAAGCAATTTTATCTAAGCAAATATGGGATCCAAAATGATAATATAATGTTGAAAATAATAATCCAATACAACAAATAGCTCACTGAATAAGCCGACTGTCCAAGGAAATGGAGATCTCGAAGAAGGATCTGCTTTGACGGTGATCCGACGTGGAACCAGAGGCGGGACGATGAGGGAGACAGTTGGATTTGATTGCGAGATGCGGGATCGGGCCGGGGAAGGTAAATCCGGCCGTATGGAGGCGGATCCGGGTTATGGTAAGGTAAATCCGGCTGTATGGAGGCAGATCTGGGCTGCGGGAGGGTGGATTTGGCTGGGGGACAGATCTGGATGTGGGGAGGCTTGTGGTGGATCCACAGAGGGAGGAGGGTGGCTGGATGGGGTAGCGATATCAGGAAATAGTAACAAGGCGTGATGGTAGCAGGGAAACAGTAGCAGGGATATGTGACGGTAGCAGGAACAACGACAAGAATCAGCCGCTAGAAGGGAATAGTATCAGGGAGGTAATTGGGAAACAATGGTATGGAGGAGTTGCGGCAATAGGAATCAGCCGCATGAAGGGAGGATGGTAGCAGAAACAGTAGCAGGGGCGGCGATAGGGGGTTTTGGAGGTGGAGGAAGGTGGCTAAGGGTTAGGGTTACCTTTGGGGAGTAGGAGAGGGCTTAGGAGTCGTCACCTAGGGTTCCACCGATGCGTCACCGTGGAGTGATCGCGGGATTCCGGGAATTCACTTCTCCAAAATCCGCACTGCCTTCAAACAGCCCCCTACACTTCTATTTATAATAAAGAGACTATAGGGTGTCTCATCATCAATGACTATGATTGACCGAAGATGGGGTAGCCCAATTACATCAAAATAAAAGCAAAAAATAACAATATAATATATAAAATCGTGTCGGAACGCTGATCGGGACGCATCCGCGCCAGATCGGCGATCCGATCAAGTCCTCCCGCGCGAGTACACGAACGTGGGTCCCTCCTTGTGACGAACCCCTTCTGGTGCGTGCTTTGAAGGATCCCCATTTTCCTCCCAAGGTACCAGCATTATCACATACTCACAAAGAATAAATAAACTCTTAATAGTCTATGTTAGGGTTAGTATAAATATTAATTTGATTTTTTCATTATTTTCATGGATAGTTACTGTTTTGAAAACTGAAAAGATTATTTAATTTATTGTTCAGTTGTTCTTTGTTTTATTCTTCTTTATTGACATGGAGATGATTTAGGCCCTTTCCTTTTTCTGGGTTCAGTGATAGAAACTTCTAACATTCAGGGAAAGGTAAAACCATATGGATAGTAGTTGGATCCTTGCTTGGGGCCTTCGTTTTAATAATAATTGGACTCTTGATTGCAAAAAGAAGAGGGTTATGGAGCAGAAAAAGGAGTACCTCTCTAACAGGTAAACAACATAAGCTCCATAACTATCAAAGATCAAAATGTATTTTGCTAGTGGGTGGTCGTTAAACTTCATTTACTATTACAGAATTATATGGGCCAGAAATAGCCGCAGCCATTTCTCAATCAAATTTAAATTTCAAATATGATGAGTTGAAGAAAGCTACAAATAACTTTAGCTTGTCAAATAAACTTGGTCAAGGTAGTTATGGGACAGTATACAAGGTAAGTAACAGTCTAGTAAGTTTGACTAGTAAACTGCTTGCACTTCTGAAATCATATTTTTTTTGCAGGGTGTTCTTTCTGATGGAAAGGAAGTTGCTGTAAAACAGCTGTTTCTTAACACGAGGCAGTGGATTGATCAATTTTTCAATGAAGTTGATCTAGTAAATCAAGTTCGCCATAAGAATCTGGTCAGGCTGCTGGGCTGCAGTCTAGATGGATCTGAAAGCTTGCTTGTTTATGAGTATCACCACAACAGGAGCCTGGATCTCTTTATTTTTGGTAGTTTATTACCCTTCTTTCTACACAGTTGTATAACTAACATTTTCTTAATTTACATTTGATATTATTTCTAAATCATTTATTTAAGAATTCAGTCCTACATCGGGAAATTTGTGAAGCCTTGTAATTGATATTAATCATCAGCCCTTTCTCCTATAATCATTTGATTTTAGGTTGATGCATAGATTCTAACACACCAGTTTAATTTACACAATTTACATAATACTATAATGTTATGGTCCTAACTCAATGGTGGTCGGAGGAGGAGATGATGATGGAGGATACTGTGGAGCCGGAACTGCGGCTGCCTAGGCGAGGTTACTCGTTGGAGGAGAGAGCCACCGATATCTCACAACAAGGGACGAGGAAAGTAGAACTTCATTTCATATCCCAAACATACAATGCTCATGCCTTTATATAGGCTACAAGATGACTCTTACAATTCTTAATCTCTCACCTAAAGATAATAATAATAATAAGGGCTCAGTGCTCGAGACCCGTAACTACTCATAACAACACATAACACCCCATACATAATACATGATCCGTAACAACCCTATACATAATACATGATCCATAACATCTCACTCGTCCTCCAAAAAGAGTTTGCCCGCAAACTCTACGCAAACTCTATCCGACGCCCTCGTCGTCAGAGTCCTCGACGTGTGATGCATTCCAAATTCTAAACAGCTAATATTTGTACACTATCCGCCTTGAAACTTTCCCTTCCACAAGTGCCCCGGGTGAGAGAAAAAGTAACAACATTGAAGAAATTAACGTCAAACAAGGTTAATGACAATCTAGGCAAGCAAGCTCTGACTTAAAGGTCACAACATTTTAAGCATAAATATTTTACTAACAATCTTGAGCGGGATGAGAAGCAGCGGTATACCTCTAGCCGTTGTAAGAGTCAGCTCGAGGGATGATTAGCCAGGATGAACAGAAGGACTTGCGGAAGTGTCGCAAGGTTGCTGGAGGCCCGATACCGCCTGGAGTTGCTGGAGGAGGCCTCGTCGAAAGCAAACGTGCCCACAGGAGGCGTCGTCGAAGGCGGCGAGTTGAGACAGTCCGGACAGGGCACAAGTCGCCGTTCCCAACAGGCGGAAATAAACCCGCTGTCAAGAACGCCGCTGACAGTGGCCCGTGAGGAAGTCGCTGACGCCTCGAACGGTCTCCGACGTTAGCGGCGCTGATTGACGTCGTCAGGTAGGCGGCGGCGAGCGGATCGGGAGATGATCGGGGCAGAGGCAGGGAGTTACAAAAGACAGAAATTATGTCTTTTCGTTTTCCCACTGCTCCTCCCCTGACCGGCTGATTTTGGGGAATATATAAAGAGTGGCCTTTTTAATGTCAATTAATATGTGGAGGTTTCAATTCAGCCAAGGCCGGCTGATAACTTCTTTATTATTTAATATGGGTAATAAGGGGAGATAAAAATGGGGTTATTTGAGGCTCTTGATGACAAAACTAAATGATGAGATGACTTTAGATATTCTCCATCAAAATAGTTTTAAAAGTAAATTTAATTTCAGATTTATAGCTTAATTGTTACGACACCTCACTTGCTTGCCTAATTCACCACTACTCCTAATTTGACAGACCCTTTCATTTAAGGTCTTATTGGCCGGTCACACCAATAATCCAAACAAACGTGCGCGATACAACATAGACGAAATGAAAATGCGCGAAGACGTACGCTACATAAATGAAATTATTGTAAATAAAATAACGATGAAAACTCGAGTTGCATCAATTCCCCCGGGGTTGTGAGAGCTCGACCCCATCGAGAATATGACAAAACCCGTCACTGAAACATCCAGGCGTCAAACTGCAAGAGAACAAAGTCGTTGTCATAGTGTCGTAGAAGGTGGCACAAATGAAAGTCTTGTCGTTGCTGCACATCAACCGAAGATATATCCTCTTTCCTGAAAGACATATGAAACCAATCACCAATGGAACAAGACAACTCCCGGTGATGAAATCAGCCATGAAGTTGCAGTGTTCCAAAGCTGCTCGCAAATCGTTAGCCATAATATTATGCAAACAATGTAAACGACCACTAAAAATCAGAGCAACAAATAGGAGAGCAACAAAAGGCGGGGAAGATGGTGGTATGAACGGACGAGGTGAGAAACGAAACAAGAAGCAGGATCGACTTGTGGAATCATTAAATCACACGGCAGCATACGTACTCCTGCTGGACATCTTTGTACGACTACAAAACTCAGAGCGATCATCGCAATGACAACACTCGCGAGAATCCAACTAGCGCGACAAATTTTAAAACCGTTCTCAAATTTCCCGTGTAAAACCAACCACAAAAATACTTTAAATCGCGTGTCCCTATTAAGTGTAAAAATTCTTTTAATTTTTTCAATTTCCCTACAAAGGCTAACCCAAAAAAATTCAAAGCTCATTTGATGGAGCCCTAATTGCTCACTTACACTTACAAAATAGCGGTGCGAACTAAATACGTGATTGCCAAATATAAAATCAACTTGGGGTGGAACAAAAGTGGGATCACACAAAGTGTGAGCAACATCCAATTCGAATGTCTCACTAGAATTAAGTGCGCCTTCTTGGAGTAGGGATCCAGGTAGAAGTGCGACACTAAATAATAGTGGTGTAGTGGTAACTAAGGAAGGTGAGGGAGATGGTGACGAGGGCCTCCCAGGAGCCTTAGGAACAAGACCATCTTACGGGGAAGAAGAACAATTTTGCGCCCACGGTGATTAAAGGAATGAGTGTTCTTCACACCATCATGCACGACGCGCCTATCGTACTGCCATGCTCTTCCTAACAAGATATATCAGACATCGATGGGGGCGACATCACAAACAACAGAATCCTGATACACATCCCCAATAGAGAACTCTACGAGACAACAGTGAGTAACGAGCATAGTCATGTGACTATTAACCACAGATAAGTGGTAGGGTCGTTCCAAGGGGTGCGTCTTGAGTTCTAAATTCTCAATCATACGTTTGGACACAAAATTTTCCATGCTACCGTTGTCCATGATGATGGAACAAAAATGTCCCTGAATACGCGCAGTAGTGTGAAATATCTCGTGCCTCTGACAATCACGCTCAGTGGACGCAGTTGGGGAAATAAGGCTATATCAGACTCGGGCTCGAGCTCAGGTTTGGAGTCACTAAGGAAAACTCCATACTCTGGCTCTCACCCATCCGAGGAATCAGTAATTGCGACGAAGTGGCGTTGCAGGCACTCAGAATATTTGTGCCCAGACTCCATACACTTGAAGCATCAGAATACTCCAGTGTTGGGCTTGGATCCCATGGGCTCCTTACCTCGGGTGAGGACAGTGTGAGAAGCTTGGGTCCCAGCAGTGACAGGAGGAGGGGAATCAGAATTCTTAGGGGTGGGTGCAGTGGAGGTGGTGCTCGAGGAAGGCCTATCAGTAGACCTATGTCCAGATGTCCTCTTTTGAAACGAGGCTTCCACTCTACGCGCTCGACTAGATGCTTCACCCAAATCTCTAAAGTCGTTCAATTTTAACTCATCCCTTATCGCATAGCGGAGCCCGTTCAGGTAACGGGACACCGTCATATCGTCCTCCTCGTGTAAGTCTAATCTAGACTGCAACACTAAAAACTCGTGGGTGTACTCATCCACGGAAAGCTTGTCCTGTCCAAGGTTGTGGAACCTTCAATAAAGAGTTTGCAGATAGTCTTGGGGGACATCGCTTCCGCAGTTGCAACTTAAACTCTACCCACGTGGTGATAGGTGCTAAGCCTAAGGTGTAACAGGTGCGCTCTAGTTGAAACCACCACACTAGTGCGGGTCCTTTGAGCCTAAGGACAACATATTCAACTTGCCGATTCACAGACATTTGTTTCCACGCCATGAATCTTTCCACACGCTCACACAAATCGAGACATTTCTCGGGCTCTACGTGACCCTCAAAATCACCCACATCGAGCTTAACTCCATCGTCCCAACGGGGTTGGCGACGGAGTCCAAGTTCGGGTTGTGCAGGCTCTGCAGGTCTAGGATTTTGTTCCTCTTGCCTAGGATTTTGGTGAGGAGGTTAATTCAGTCCTAGGTGACGTTCAGCTTCTAGGTTATTAACGGTGGTTCTCAAGTTGTTTACTATGTGATTCGTGTCTCTTATGTTGGCAGTGAGTGCTTCTACCGTCTTCATCAGCTCACCCATTCAGTTAGCTAGATTGCCCATGCTAGCGTTTATGCGATCTATATGACTTTCCAATTTTTTTAAAAAACACTTAATAGTAAATTTTTTTTTTGAAAAAGAGGGCTCAAAATAATTTTTTTTTGAAAAAGATTTTTTTTAAATAAAAATTTTCTTTGTTTCTTTGGAAAACAAAAATTAAAAACATGATCGTTCGATTCACAATAGGAGTGAATTGAACCTTCCTCTGATTCCAAACTGATGCATTCCGAAGTCTGCGATTAATTTTAAAATGAAAATTTGTGTTCAGGTTTTCAAATTACGCGACGCAAGCAAGATCACAAGTACTTTCAAATGTAGACCGACCTAAGGTTGTAACCGCACAACAAAAATGTGCTAACATTTGTACGCTATCCGCCTTGAAACTTTCACTTCCACAAGTGCCCCGGGTGAGAAAAAATAACAACATTGAAGTTAACGTCAAACAAGGTTAGCAAGCTCTGACTTAAATGTCACAACATTTTAAGCATAAATATTTTACTAACAATCTTGAGCGGGATGAGAAGCAGCGGTATACCTCTAGCCATTGTAAGAGTCAGCTCGGGGGATGATTAGCTCTAGGAAACTGACGGTAGTGAACAGAGGGCTGTCAGGATGAATGGGAAATTGTCGGGATGAACGGGAGGACTTGCAGGATGAACAAGAGGACTTGCGGAAGTGTCGCAAGGTTGCTGGAGGCCCGATACCGCCGGGAGTTGCTGGAGGATGGCTCGCTGGAAGCAAACGTGCCCACAGGAGGTGTCGTCGAAGGCGGCGAGTTGAGACAGTCCGGACAGGGCACAAGTCGTCGTTCCCAACAGGCGGAAATAAACCCGCTGTCAAGAACGCTGCCGACAGTGGCCCATGAGGATGTCGCTGACGCCTCGGACGGTCTCCGACGTTGGCGGCGCTGGCTGGCGTTGTCAGGTAGGCGGCGGCGAGCGGATCGGGAGATGACGGGGGTGGAGACAGGGAGTTACAAAAGACAGAAATTATGTCTTTTTGTTTTTTCACTGCTCCTCCCCTGACCGACTTATTTTGGGGAATATATAAAGATTGGCCTTTTTAATGTCAATTAATATGGGGAGGTTTCAATTCAGCCAAGGCCGGCTGATAACTTCTTTATTATTTAATATGGGTAGTAAGGGGAGGAAAAAAGGGGGTTATTTGAGGCTCTTGATGACAAAACTAAATGATGAGATGACTTTAGATATTCCCCATCAAAATAGTTTTAAAAGTAAATTTAATTTCAGATTTATAGCTTAATTGTTACAACACCTCACTTGCTTGCCTAATTCACCACTACTCCTAATTTGACGGACCCTTTCATTTAAGGTCTTATTGGCCGGTCACACCAATAATCCAAACAAACGTGTGCGACGTGCGCGATACAACATAGACAAAATGAAAATGCGCGAAGACGTGCGCTACGTAAATGAAATTATTGTAAATAAAATAACGATGCAAACTCGGATTGCATCAACGTGTTGGTAGAAAAGCCGGGTGCACCTGTGACCGCGAGTGTACTGCTCGTCGCAATTAAAACATAGTCCCTGGGCGCGTCGTTGCAGCATCTCAACCCGAGATAATCGGCGAACCGGTGGAGTTGGAGGACCCTCAAGACGGCCCTGTTGAACGATGTTGGTGGCCGGCGGGTAGGCCTCCTGTGCTAGCTAGAGGCCACCATCGCAGAGCCGGGCCAGACTTATAGCAGTTATTAAGTCTGGAGGGGCCTCAAACTCGACGTCCAGGCGTAGATGCTCACGAAGTCCAGCAGTGAAAATGTCGACCTGCATATCAGAGGTGAGGGGAACATGCGCCAAGAGAAGCTGAAATTATTGCAGGTGATGAAACCGAAATTCGGTCTCTGTGGAGTTCGGGGTCCCTAGAAAGGGGCGACCTCACACTTACTGCACTCAGGGGGGTGTCACGGACCAAAGGCTCAGGAAACTAGGAACAGACCCTCGGCTCTAGCGCGGAGGTCCCACCTCACACCCGGAAGACCTTGGAGATCTCCCCCTCCCTAGCCAATGCTGAGCTAGAGTGCCTTGGAGGATGAAGAGAGAGTGAAGAAGTGAAAATAACCTATACCCATGTTTATTTTCTTCAACAACAATTTTTTTCTGCTAAATTTTTTTAGTGGAGCATTTCCACGCATTTACGGTCACAACACCACATCAACACCCCAAAATGAAAATAAAAATACAACTAAAGCTCGAATTTGGGTGTGCGATTAGGCTAGGCTTTTAGGCTTTGGTGATATATCAGTGAAGCTGAATCAAAAGGGCGGAGTAGACACAAAGGGACTAGCGAGGATAGAGCTTTAGGAGCGGTACAAAAGCTCAATCGGGCCAAAAAGATAGCCCATGTCTTGCTCGCGCAATAGAAATAACCTATACCCATGTTTCGATATTAGCTTGTGGCAAGTTATTAGCCACCAAAAATGACTATGCTTCCTCCCGACTCGAGCAATACGACTCTAACGATTATCTACACATCCCTATGCTACCTTCGGATTCACACCAGATTCACTAATTATGAGTAGAATAAACAATATTTACGCAAATAAAAAAAATATAAAACTAAGTGCATAAAAAAAATTAATTCTACTCAAATTTCTACACGAGTCACGAGCACTTAACCAGGAGCACTACAAGTGTCAACATTTTACTTCATCTCACAATCCTATGCTAGCAAAATTGACTTTCCCGAATCGCACACAAGAAATGAATTATACTCGAGACGCTGTTATGTTCACGAGATTGCGAACGTGTGAACGGTCGGTGGAGAGGAAAGTCCCGGAGGATGGAGGAATATCCCTTCTTCGATCCCTTGGGAGCAATGGTGGATATGAGGAGGAGCTCCTCACGACGGCGCGATGTCGGGGTGCGGAGCGGCGGGGGCTGCGAGCGGCGCGGCTAGGGTTGCGGGTCGGTCCGAGCGGAGCGATAGAGGGGAGAACGGGAGAAAATAAAGAGAGAGAGAGAGTTAAGAGAGAGAGAGAGAATATTGAATTAACTTCTTTCCTTTCTAAACCACAAACCCCCACCTATAATGTGGGAAAATCCGGTTTAACCCGAAGTACTGAAATGCCCTCCTCGTTAGGCTTAAATATGAGGATCAAAATACTTAAATTGAAATAGAAATAGCGTTGATAAGGCGTTGACGGGCTAGGCGGTTGTTACGCGAGGCTCGGCCCCAATGAGGATCCGTAACATCTCCCTGCTCGACATCGAGCTTGTCCTCAAGCCTGTGTTGTGGTGGCGGTGGCAATGGAACTAAGGGTGCTGCGGGAGGGTCGCGCACGAACGACTTCAGTTGCGATACGTAAAAAACGTCGTGGATCTGCGCGTAGTCGTCGAGTCGGAGACGGTAAGCCACGTCCTCGATGCAGTGAAGGATCTCGAAGGGTCCAACGAATTTTGGCCCCAGCTTCTGGTATGCTCCCTTAAAGTCGGTGGCCTGACGGTAGGGCCGACGTTTGAACCAAACCCAATCCCCGAGAGCAAAGAATAATTCACGGTGGCTGCTGTTGTAGGTGGTCTATATCTGTGTTTGGGCATGAAACAAACAAACCCGGGCGAGGCGCAAGACCTCATCACGCGTGCGGAGCTCGATTTCGACGACGATAAAGCGAGCCGAGCCAGCAACATAAGTTAGGAGACGGGGTGGATCCCGACTGTATATGAGGTGGAAAGGAGTGGTCTGGAGGGCGGTGTGGTAGGAAGTGTTGTAACAGTACGCCATACATGGTAACCAGTGGCCCAAGTCCTTCGGGCGTTCCCCCGTGAGGCAACACAAGTATATCTCGAGCGTCCTGTTGACCACCTTGGTCTGACTGTCTGACTGTCTGACTGCGGATGGTAGGCTGAAGAGAGTGCCAGCTTTGTGCCACAAAGGTCAAACAACTCCTGTCAAAACTGAGATGTGAAAACGTTGTCTCAGTTAGAAACGATGCTCTCCGGTACCCCGCGGTGGCGAAACACACGATCGAAGAAAACACGGGCCACAGTGGGTCCTGTGATGGGGCGACTCATGACAATGAAATGGCCCCCCTTGGAGAAGCGGTCGACCATCACAAAAATGTCAGAATATCCTCGGGAAGAAGGCAGTCCCTCAATGAAATTCACGGAGATATCGGCTCATATCTGTGTCGGCACTAGGAGAGGTTGTAGTAGACCGGCTGTAGAAAGAGACTCGGTCTTGCCGCGCTGGCATATGACACATGCTTCAATGTGAGGCTGAACACTGCGCTTGAGTCCTGACCAGAAGAACTCGTGTGCAGGCGCTGAAGGATATTGTGGACTCCTTCGTGAGTACGACCGTGGACGGCTGCCAGAATGTCGGGAAATCAACGAAGAAGTGGCCGACAAGTAAAAGCGTCCCCTGTAGAGAATGAGGTCGTCGCTAACTGTCCAACATGGTGGAAGTCGCCCCTCTTGGATGTGACGTCGTAGCTTGCTGAGGACGGGTGTGTCGCCGATCTCCTGAAGGAGGTGATGAATAACCAAGGACAGCTCGGACATGACATACAGAGAGAGACCTCCGACGAGTCGCAGCGAGAAAGAGAGTCGGCCACATGATTCAAGTGGTCGGCCTTGTATTCCACCCTAAAATCGTAGCCCAAAAGTCGGCTCACCCAGCGCTATTGTGGCACCGTCGTCAATCGCTGCTCCAACAAGTACTTAAGACTGAAGTAATCGGTACGGATCAAGAAGGTACGACCCCATAAATAGGGACGCCAGTGATGGACTACCTTCTCCAGGCCGATCAACCCCTGCTCGTAGGAGGGAAGCTTCCAATTGTGGAGAGCCATCTTGTGGCTAAAATAAGCAATTGGGTGGCCGTCCTGCTGAAGTACTATGCCGTAACCATGCTCAGACGCATCACATTCCACCTGAAACTTCGTCCCAAAATTCGGTGGCTGGAGGACCGGGGCCGAGACCAAAGCCTGCTGCAGTGCTCGAAACGCCTCCAAGATGGCGACGTTCCATGTAAAACATTGGCATTGTAGAAGAGATAACAGGGGGCCGACAATGACAGAGTAGCCCTGAATGAAACACCGGTAGTAGTCAGTTAAGCCCAGGAAGCCGCGCAGCTCACGCTACGACTGAGGAACGAGCCAGTCGAGGACCCCTTGAATCTTAGCCGGATCGGCCAAGACGCCCGTGTGATCGACGATATGCCCCAAGTATGCGACTTTGTCGGTGCCAAAAGAACACTTGGACTCTTTCAAGTAAAGCCAATGAGTCCGTACGAGCTGGAGAACCTCATTCATGAGGGCCTGAAATGTAGAATGGGTGTTGGTGAGCCTGAAGGCATCACAAGAAACTCGAAGTGGCCATGATGTGTCCGGAAAGCGGTCTTCTCCACGTCTGCCAGAAACATGTGGATCAGCTGGTACCCCGAGCGAAGATCCAACTTGGAGAAATAGCGTGCCCCATGCAACTCATCCAACAACTCCTCAACAAGTGGAGTAAGAAACTTGTCTTTCACTGTCTGCGCATTCAAGCCCCGATAATCCACGCAGAAGCGGCAAAAGCCGTCCTTCTTATGAACCAGCAGGACCGGCGAGGAGAAAGGGGAGACACTGTGGCGGATGATCCGTTGCCGAAGCATCTCAGTACACTGGCGCTCAATCTCATCCTTATGGAGGAAGGGATAGCGGTATGGGCGGACGACCACTGGGGCCGTGCTCGGAAGAAGGCAAATACGGTGATCCTGGCAGCGCGAGGGAGGAAGTTCAGTCGGCGCGGCCATGGTGTCGCTGCACTCCCGAAGAAGAGTAGAGAGGCCCGGCTGCTCGGAATAATCAGGCTGGAAGGGGCAAGCTGGAAGGAGAAGGCGTGACCAACATCCCCCTTTGGATGGCCGTGCCACACTATCCACGAAGGCCCCTGTCCCCAGGTCATCGTCATGGCATCCAAATCTCACAGAATCGACCCAAGAGTGCACAACCATCGCGTCCCCAAAACTGCCTCGAACCCACAATGATTGGAACATCCCGACAAACCCCGGTGTAGACTATCGCGGCGCCATTCGGCACAGCAATACGCAGGCGTCTGCGAGTCGTAACGGGTAGCTGAAGTCGCTGAGCAGTGAGGTCACCGATGAAGCGGTATGTACTGCCGGTATCCATGAGGGCAAGGAGCCGGTGGCCCGCCACAAAAATGGGCATCTGAACTGTCCCCTGAATGTGGCCTCGACATGGCATTGACAGAGATGGCGGGGTGCCTGGCTCGTCATCCCCGGCATCCTCGTCGGATGGGTCGTCGACCTCTAGCCAAAAGAGGAGCTTACACCTATGCCCCTTGATGTAGGGCTCATCACAATTGAAACAGAGCCCCTTTGCATGAAGTTCGGCCATATCCTGAGTGGACAAACGTCGGATGTGTCAGCCACTCCCCTTCTTTAGTCCGAGTCGTGCCTCCCCTGGTGGCGGCAGAGATGGATGGTCCGACGACCCATGTGCGGACAATCCGGTAATATGCGCCTCTCGCGGATACGCGCGAGACTCATGGAGGTAGTGAGGTCCGACGGATTCTGGAACTCCACGTCCATACAGAGGTGCTCATGTAGCCCCACAGTGAAGAAAGCCACCTGGTGCGCTGCTGGGCCCGGCAGGGTGCGAGCAAGGAGCACCTGAAACTGCTCAATAATCGTCAATAGAACCCAACTGCGTCAGAGAAATCAAGTCACCTATGGGGTTGGAGCATAACATTCCCCTCCCCATCAAGAAGCACCTTGTCCTCAAGGTGAAAATCAGGATAGCGCTCCCGGAACTCCAAGAGGTCAACCCACGAATTGTGCGTCTCTGGCATCTGCTTCCATTTGACGAGGATCGTTGGCCTGTACTCAGTGCCGTGTTTTTTCCACTTGGTCATGAGAACGTCTTCAGGTAAGGGCCTCAATTCGCCATTGCTGGTGGCCTCAGGTAAGATAGGAGTGACAGAAATAGCGTTTCCCAGCTTCTTTTTGAGTACTGATACATGAAAAGTAGGGTGAATGCGGGACCCCTCTGGAAGCGCCAAAGTATAGGCTACGGGTCCTACCCGTCGAATGATCCTGTACGGCCCGTAGTAGCGTGGGGCCAGTTTCTGATTGGCCCGATGGGCGACTGATAGCTGACGATATGACTGGAGCTTGAGAAACACCTCATCACCTACCGCAAATTCCCTTTCCGTACGGTGCTTGTCAGCTTGGACCTTCATGCGGTCTTGGGCCGCACGTAAATTGTCGCGGAGAATAGCCAAGGTCTGATCCCGATCTTGGAGAGCCCGATCTACCGCTGGGAGGGCATTGCCGGCCGGTTCATAGAAGCACAATGTGGTGGCAGACGCCCGTACACCGCCTCGAACGGAGTGAGCCTGCTGGCCGTGTGATAAGAGGCGTTGTAGCAATACTCGGCCCAATGTAGCCACCTAGTCCACGTGCGTGGTTCATCCCTGACAAAGCACCGTAAGTATGTCTCTACCCCTCTGTTTAGCACCTCCGTCTGCCCGTCGGTCTGGGGGTGATTGGCCGTGCTCATGCGTAGTGTGGTACCCTGAAGCCGAAAAAGCTCCGTCCAAAAATGGCTGACAAAAACTGGGTCCCTATCAGAGATGATGGCCTGAGGAACCCCATGGAGTCGAACTATCTCTTTGGCGAAGAGTTCAACCACTGTTTCCCCGAAATATGGGTGGCTCAAAGCAAGGAAGTGGACGTACTTGGACAGTTTATCGACCACTACTAGAATGACCGACTTGCCCTGCGATTTGGGAAGGCCCTCGATGAAGTCCATGGGGACAGTGTCCCAAATTTGGTGTGGGATCTCTAACGGAGTAAGAAGACCCGCTGGGGAGATCGTCTCATACTTTTGCCGCTGGCAGACATCGCATTCCCTCACGAACTGCTGAACGTCCTGCTGCATCCCCTTCCAAAAGACGTTGGCCTTGACCCGCTGTAAGGTTTGATGGATGCCGGCATGACCACCGTTCGGTGATGCGTGAAACTCCCGAATCATAGTAGTACGCCAAGGGGACGTGGCCGGTATAACGAGCCGACCCTGGTAGTAGAGCCGTTTGCCAAGTAAGTGATAGCCATCCTCTGTGCCTCGGCCCTGCTGCAGTGCTTCAACAATGGCACAGAGAACTGGGTCCTGGAGAACCTCCGCCTGTATGTCGTCCAAGGAGCAATCACCGGCCCAGAGATGTGAGTAAGGGAGCTTTCTGGTATCCGAGACAACACATCGGCCGCCATATTCTCCTTCCCCTTCTTGTAGACAATCTCATAATCATACCCCAGAAGCTTCGTCAGCCACTTCTGCTGCAGCGGGGATGCCAACCGTTGCTCAAGGAAATGCTTCAAACTCTGGTGGTCTGTACGAACCTGGAAATGTCGCCCCAGAAGATAGGGCCGCCATAAAGCGACCGCGTGAAGGATGGTGAGCATCTACTTCTCGTACGTAGAGAGCCCCAAGGTCCTGGGGGCGGGAGCTTTGCTGAAATAAGCAAGTGGCCGACCCTCATGCATGAGGACCGCGCCGATGCCGACGCCAGATGCGTCCGTCTCCACCACAAAGTCCTTGGAGAAATCCGGAAGTGCTAGCACTGGGGTGGTAGTCATGGCCCTTTTGAGGCCATCGAATGCTTCATCGGCCTCCGCATGCCATCAGAAGGAATCCTTCTGCAGCAACTGGGTGAGTGGCCGTGCTATCTTCCTGTAGTCCTTCACGAACCGACGATAGTAGCCGGTCAGCCCAAGAAAGCCTCGTAAGGCCCGGATCGTCGTGGGCTGCGGCCAAGTTATCATGCTTTCAATCTTCCTCGGGTTGGCCCGGACCCCTTGAGTGGAGACCAAATGTCCCAAGTATTCGACCTCCGCCTGCCCAAAAGAGCATTTGGATCGCTTGGCATACAGCTGGTGCTCCCGCAAAATGTGAAATACATGCCGAACGTGCTCCCGATGCTCATCCCAGCTCCTGCTATAGATCAAAATATCATCAAAGAAAACTAGCACGTACCGACGAAGCAGTGGTCGAAAAATCTCGTTCATGACGGCTTGGAAGGTAGATGGGGCGTTGGCCAATCCGAACGACATCACTAGAAACTCATAGTGACTGTCGTGAGTACGGAACGCCGTCTTGTGGATGTCCTCGTCCCGCATGCGTATCTGATGGTAGCCGGATCAGAGATCCAGCTTGGTGAAGAGGCTTGCCCCATGCAGCTCGTCTAGCAGCTCCTCGATCATCGGAATGGGAAACTTGTCTTTGATGGTCGAGTGATTCAGTCCCATGTAATCGACACAAAACCGCCAGGATCCATCCTTCTTATTGACCAAGATGATCGGAGAGGAGAACGCACTGGTGCTGGGTCGGATGATGCCGGCGGACATCATCTCACGTACGTTGCGTTCTATCTCCGTCTTCTGAATGTGGGGGTACCGGTATGGACGAATATTCGTCGGGTCTGCTCCGGCCTTCAGCTGAATCTGATGATCTCTGAACCGTGCGGGTGGTAAAGAACGTGGTGCCTGGAAGATTTCATCAAACTGGATCAATAAATCCTGCAGTTGCTCTGGTTCTGACGTCGACCCAAGAACCTCTATCCCCCACACCAGGGCCATCATACTACCCTCTTCCTCCATCCTTTGCAGGCTCGTGAGGGATATCTCTTTGAGCGGAGACGACCGTATCCCCTGTAGGCAATGCTCTGTCCCCATGTGCGAGAACTCCAACGTCATCTTCTCCCAATCAGTGGTTACCCGCTTGAGCTGGCGGAGCCACTGCACGCCCAACACCATGTCCGACCCCCGAATCGGTAGCAGGTAGACATTCGTCCGACACACATAGCCCTGTAGTCGCAGCTCCACCCCTTTCAGGACCCCTTCGCACCTCAACTTGTTGCCGTCAGCCACCATAACCTGGAAAGAAGCCCCCTTGTCGACTGCATGGCCCGCCTTCTGTGCTGCTGCGGGGGTGATATAATTATGGTTACTCCCGCTATCTATCAAAATAGTCACCCGCTCATGCCCCAAATTCCCAGCAATCCGTAACGTAAGAGGGGCTGAACACCCTTCCATGTCCTGGATGGACACCCCAAACTCCGCAAGGTCCAAACCATCCACCTCATCACAGGTAATGAGCTCCTCCTCGTCATCCTCCTCCCTCAACATGAATACTTGCACCTTTTGGCACCGACGTCCCGGTGTATACTTTTCGTCGCAGTTGAAGCATAGCCCTTTGTCCTTCCTGGCCTGCAGCTCAGGTCGCGTCAGACGTGTCACTGTCGGCCGTCCTGCCTGTGGCTGCTCACGCCGCCCTGCTACTGGTGTTGCTGGTGCTGCGGGAGCGCGTGCTCCCCCTCGATTTCGCTGGCGGTTGAACCGCTCCTCCTGTATCTTGGCTAGACTAATGGCGTGGCTCAGACTGTTCGGCATGTAGGCATGGATCTCATCTCTCAGGTGATCCTTCAGCCCTGAAACAAAACAACTGAGGAGGGTCTTGTCCCCCCAATTGACCCGATTTGCCAGCCGCTCGAACTCCGTGCGATATTCCGTCACTGTCCCCTTCTGTCGGAGTTTCTGCAAGGTGGCCTCCACGTCCTCGTATTCCAAGGGCCCGAAGCGGGCCGTAAATCCCTCTACAAAGTGCGCCCACGACGCGTACCCATAGCTTCGAACGAACTATTGTGCCCACTGGTATGCGTCGCCCTCCAAGTGAAACGACGCCAACTGCACTCATTGCTCATTAGGGATCTCTTGGTATGTGAAGAACAACTCGGCGTTTTGTACCCATTCCAGCGCGTCACTACCCCGGAATGTCGAAAAATTCATCCGCGTTCGTTTTGGTTGCATAACGGCCCGCTGGTTCGCTCCTCCATTCCCGCCATACCCTGGATCTAGCCCTGCTGGCCTGATTGGTTCCGCCACTAGATTCGACCGACCATAGTAGTCTTGATAATGTTCCCCGCCGTATCCCCCTCCCATAGGAGGGCCCTCCTCGTCGTCAAAAACGTGCCTGGGAGGATATCCCCGCCATTGTTCGCCTTGCCCCATCCTCGCCGGAGCCCCTACTGCCGGTGGCCTGGGGAGGATCCCATTTCCAGCGCCATTTGGACCCCCCATGTGCGGCGGAGGCCTCCAACTCTGCTCCTGATGTCCAAAAGGGCGGCCGACAGCCACCCCGGCGACTCCACCGCCGGCGGCCACCCCTCCCGGGCCGGTCCACCCCCCGACGACCTGCTGGTGGGGGTTTGGTCCCGGTCCGATCCACGGTCTGGCGGCAGGGACGCTCGCACCTGGGCTCCGCGGAAATTGCGCCGTCGGCCCTGTAGGGCTCAGCTGTGCCAACGGGCCACTGTGGCCGGCCGTCCAGCCTGATTCCGGGTTGGGGACGCTGTAGGGCATCATTCCCGAACCTCCCGTGGGTGATGGTGCCACATGTGACGATTCCCCCTGTTCCGCCGTTTTCCCCCTTAGGGTTTGCGTTAACAGCGCCTTCAGCTTATCCATGCGTCCTTCCATGCGTTCTTCCAGATTTTTCGTGGAGGTTTTGACTTGTTCTTCGATCCCGGCCACTGAATCCGCCAAGGCGACGTAGTTTTCTTCGATGGTGGCTAAGCGTGCCATCTCCGCCTCTGTGTGTGTCACCATTGTCGCAGGAACGATGCTCTGATACCAAATGTTATGACCTGTCTAGGAGAAGAAGATGAAGTAGAAAGAAGGCTAGAGGATTAGGGTTTAGGAGAAGAAGAAGAGAAAGCATACCTGGAATAATCTTCTTGTCCCACCAAGGAGGAGGGGTTGGGTATTTATGCTCCCACCCAACCCCTAGGGCTGGCCGGCCCCATTGGGGCTGAACCCATGTGGTTCAGCCCCCATTCTGCTTTATTGTTGGGTTCGGGCTGAACTGGATGGTTCAGCCCGGTTTTCATTCTCCATCTCCTTCGGCCTTCGCGCGTATTTAAATTCACGGAAACGTAGACCGTCCGGGGGCATAACAAGGAGGCAAAGGCCGTCCCACGCGGCAGCGGCATGCCGGTTGGTCTGATCGCGATGAGGAGAGTTTGGTGGTTGTCCGCCATCATGACCTTCAACGATTCCAAAATATGGGCCAATGTCGGGCCAATGTTGGTGTCATCAGCCATGGAGAGAGATAATCGGGGTGGAGAAAATAATGGTAGATGAAGTAAACCAGTGGAGGAGGCAAGTAGAGAACCTCCGCCAAGAGAAGATCCAAGGAGAATGGGGGCGGACTGCTGAAAACAGTCGGGGTTCGGCGGCGCGGGACGGCTTCTGTCCGGATCTGATGCGGGAAGCTCAAAGAGGCGCGGATCGGGGCGAGGTCGCCGGTGCCCGGATCAGGGCGAGGTCCGGTGTCAGAATGGAGCGGTGGTGGAGAGACCAAGGTTTTGAAAATCGGACCGGACATCGAACCGACAGAGGGAAAGGTTCAAGGTTGAACCGGTCCAACCGGTTCAACCGAGGTTGAACCGGTCCAACCGGTTCAACCGAGGTTGAACCGTTATATATATATATATATATATATATATATATATATATATATATATATATATATAGGAATAAAAATAATTAACATTATCTTAGAAATTTATCAATAAATTGATAATTTATTATCATTATATTGTGATACAAATAAAATGATGTATACATTATCACTATACTTATAAAACTTCGTTTTGTCTGACGTCTTTGCTCTGTTGAGTTTGGACAAAAACGACATTGTAATAGAGTAATAGAATGGATAGTTTAATAAGTTATTATAATAATATATCTAAGAAATATTTAATTTATATTATCTAATTATGTATATTAATTATATAAGTTTTTTAATATATACATTAATATTTATATACATATAATATAATACAGCTTAAAACAACAAAAACCAAAAGCTCCAGTGGACAACTCCCCCATTAGTGAGAAAAACCGCATGGGTTCGAATCCTCACAGTTTCGAATTTTCCAGCATTAAAATTTTTGGGCTTCTTGACCTGCCCGGTTACGCAAAATCGTGCCCGGTTCCCGGCCCGCCGTTCCGCCCACCCGGTTCAGCGGTTCCCGGGCGGTCCGCGGCTGGAGCGGGTTTTTGACCTGGATCGGACCGGGTGTTTGTCCGGTTCGCGGTTCGACCGGTTGGACCGGCCGGTCCGGTTTTCAGAAGCTTGGGAGAGACAATATCGTCGGCCGATGGAAGGACCGGTGGCTCTGATACCAAGATGTTATGTTCCCGGGATTGCGAACGTGTGAACGACCAGTGGAGCGGAAAGTCCCGGAGGAAGGAGGAAGAACCCTTCTTCGATCCCTTGGGAGCAATGGTAGAGATGAGGAAGAGGAGCTCCTCACGACTGCGCGATGTCGGGGTGCGGAGCGACGGGGTTGCGAGCGGCGCGACTAGGGTTGCGGGTCGGTCCGAGCGGAGTGATAGAGGGGAGAACGGGAGAAAATAGAGAGAGAGAGTTAAGAGAGAGAGAATATTGAATTAACTTCTTCCTTCCTTTCCAAACCACAAACCCCCACCTATAATGTGGGAAAATCCGGTTCAATCCAAAGTACTAAAATGCCCTCCTCATTAGGCTTAAAACATGAGGATCAAAATACTTAAATTGAAATAAAAATAATGATGATAAGGCGCCAGCAGTGTAGGTGGTTGTTACGCGAGGCTTGCTGCGCTTGTACGTCTTGCCCCAACAGGGATCCGTAACAGACGCATCAACGGATAATCGCGCGCTGAAGTGGGTGTTGTGGTGTGCGATGAATATGAAACAATAATAAAAAAAACTGAAATAAAGTGTGCGTGGGTAACGACATACCGGCACTCCCCCAGACTTAAACTAGGCAAAACAATCCAATATATCACAATAGAAATTGAATAAAGATCTAGGAGAGAGATTACTCCATGCTCAAAAATGAGCATACCCGAAGATTGCAATAAAATCATAAACATATCCGCCTCTGCATCAAAATTATAACCGCACCTGCAGGAAAACTCCAAGCACAAAATATATAAAGCTAACTTATATCAAATGTCAAAATTAAATTTGGGTTGTCTCTCAGAAGCCCTTTTTATTTACCGTTCTTAAGGTGGACTGAATATCTGTATTAATAGTTACAATTAGAGTTCAAAAGTCCTAAACAAGCAAGTTCAAAAACTATCAACAAAAAAAGAAAACGAGCTGTAGTCAATGACAAAAATAGTGAGGAAAGAGGATGAGAACTCGAAATAAAACATCCATAAACTACATTTCATCAGGATCCGCTAAGTCAATGTTGTGTGCTGCCTCAGCAATCTCACCTCCTTCATAGAGCTTCAACCTATTTCCATTTACCTTAAAGGTCCCCACCTTGTCCCCATGGATTTCGATTGCGCCAAAAGGTGATACACCTATGACCAGGATGGGCCGCTCCACCTCGACATCGGCTTCCCGGGGAACAACTTGAGCCTAGAACTGTACAACAGTACCCGATCACCTGGCCTGAAGTCTTTAGGGATAGTCTTTAGGGACGATGTGATGGTCATGCCAGCATTTTGTTTGATCATTGTATATTCAAGCGTTTTCTTAAGCTAAAAGTCTAAACTCATCCACCTCATTGAGTTGAAGAAGTCGCTTGCTTGCCGCAGAGGTGAGATCCAAATTAAGAAATTTTGTGGACCATAAGGCCTTGTGCTCCAATTCCACTGGTAGATGACAAAATTTCTTGTAGACTACTTTAAAGGGGGACATCCCAATGGGGGTTTTGTAAGCGGTTCTGTATGACCACAATGCTTCATTGACTTTTCTTGCCCAATCCTTCCTGTTTGCATGAATTGATTTTTCGAGTATGCGCTTCAATTCCCGATTAGAAATCTCCACTTGCCCACAGGTTTGCGGGTGATAAGCCAACACCACTTTATGATGAACCCCCATTTGCCTCAATACTTGGGTGAACTACATATTGCAAAAGTGGCTCCCGCCGTCACTGATAATCGTATGTGGTGTTCCAAATCTAGAAAAAAATGATCTTGTGTAAAAAATTTAGAACAATCCGCGCGTCATTTGCTGCGATGGCCTCAACTTCTACCCATTTTGAATCATAAACCACTACTACAATTATATAGTTCTTGCCAAGCGATGTAGAGAATGGCCCCATGAAGTCAATTCCCCACACATCGAAGGGTTCACAAACTAGCATGCTATTGAGGGGCATCTCGTCCCTACATGAGGTATTGCCGGTCCGTTAACACTCATTGCATTCCTTTACGTGCACGTAGGAGTCTTGGAACAAAGTGGGCCAGTAGAATTCACATTGAAGGACCTTGTGTGCTATCCTAGCAACACCCATATGTCCTCCCGCTTCACGATCTTCGCAGTGCAACAAGATTGATTTATGCCCAGATTCTGATACACACTGACGGACAATCCCATCGGCACAGGTGCGGAACAATAAATGATCTTCCTAGAAATAGTATTTTGCATCAGAGATATTTTTTTTCTTTGCTGGAAGGATAAGTTTGGAGGAAGCTCCCTGCATGCAAGATGGTTGGGGATATCAGCGAACCAAGGGGATGAAAAGGACGCGTCGACAGCAAATAGCTTCTCATCGGGGAATGAATCAGAAATCTGTGGAGCTCCACATCCGATGAGCAAAGTTCACGCCTAGATAAGTGATCTGCAATCACATTCTCAACAACCCTTTTATTTCGAATTTCAATGTTGTATTCCTGAAGCATGAGGATCCAGCGAATGAGTCGCGGTTGGCATCCTTTTTTGCATAAGGTATTTCATAGCCGCATGATCAGTGTGCACGATCACCTTGGGCAAAATGAGATATGAATGAAATTTCTCAAGAGCAAAGATGACCGCTAACAGTTCTTTCTCGGTCGTAGTGTAATTCTGTTGAGCTTCATTCAGGGTGCGACTCGCATAATAGAATGTATAAAAGATTTTGTTTTTTCGTTGCCCCAAAACAACACCAACGACATCGCTAGCGTCACACTTGAGCTTAAAGGGAAGAGACCAATCCAACAATGTCAAAACGGGCACATGCGTTAACCAATCCTTAAGCACATTAAATGCATGTAAGCAATCATTATTGAAATCAAAATTTTCATCTTTACCCAAAAGAGTGCAGAGCGGCTTAGTGATGGAGGTAAAATCCTTAATAAAATGCCGATAGAATTCAGCATGCCCCAGGAAATTGCGGATTCCCTTCACAGATGTTGGAGGAGGAAGCTTCTTGATAGTATCCACTTTAGTTTGATCAACCTCAATACCCTTAATAAATATTTTGTGCTTCAAAACGATACCCTCCCACACCATGAAATAACATTTTTTCCAGTTTATAACTAAGTTAGTGTCCTCGCAACGCTTAAGGACCTTCGAGAGATTCTTCAAGCATGAATCAAAGTCGGCACCAAAAAGAGTGAAGCCATCCATGAACACCTCTAAGAATTCGTCCACTATATCATGAAAGATGGAAAGCATGCAGTGCTGGAAGCTAAGTTATCAAAGGCGCAAGCCGCACCAAGGCGCGAATGGCCCCTGGAGCCTAGGTGCAAGGTGCAGGCGCACGTCTGAGGCACGCGAGGCGCAAAAATGGGGGGAAAAAGAAATTGAGTGAATTGGGCGCCCAATTCGCTGAAATTGAGCGAATTGGGCGCCCAATTCGCTGAAATTGAGCGAATTGAGCGCCCAATTCGCTGAAATTGAGCGAATTGGGCGCCCAAGTGCGCTTAGGGGGTACCTCGGGTGAGTTTAAGATCATGTTTCTGCTCATCGCAATTTTTTTTAAAAAAATACACCTTGAAAGGCTCAGACGCGCCTGGGAGCCTATGAGGCGCGCGCCTGGGCGCGCCTGAGGCGCGCCTGGGGCACATCGCCCACCTTAGCCGTGCTGAGGCGCGGTGGGCTGCGCCCGGTGCCTCAGGCGCGCCTAGGCGCGCGCCTTGACAACTAAGGCTGGAAGGTAGCCGAGGCGTGTTGCATAATCCAAAGGACATTCTTTTGAATGCAAAGGTTCCAGATGGGCAGGTGAAGGTTGTCTTCACTTGGTCCTCCGGATTGATAAGTATCTGGTTATACGCCGAATAACCGTCAAGAAAGTAGTAATAATCTTGGCCAGACAACTTGTCAAGCATCTGGTCGATAAAGGGTAGAGGGAAGTGATCCTTGTGGGTAGCGTCGTTGAACTTTCTACAGTCAATACACACTCTCCAACCGGTGATGATATGAGTTGGGAGCAGTTCGTTACGCTCATTCATGACTAGTGATTCCTTTTTTTAGGGACCAACTGGACTGAGCTCACCCATTTGTTGTCACTAATACAACAACACTCAAGCCTTTATCCCACTATAGTGGGGTCGGCTATATCCTTTGTCGCCATTGTGCCCTATCTTTTGTCATAATCTCACTAATGTCTAAGTACATCATGTCTTTCCTTACAGTTTAATTCCAACTCTTTATTGGTCTACCCCTCGCTCGTTTAACATGCCTATTGACTAGACTCTCACAACGCCTAACAGGTGCCTCTAATGGTCTCCTTTGTACGTGTCCAAACCATCTTGAAATGAAATTAATAAGAAAAATAAGATAAATAATATGCCTATAATGGTCTCCTTTGTTGTCAGTAATAAGATAAATAATTCCAGCATTAAGAAACTTGATTACCTCATTCTTTACAATCTCCTGCATTCTTGAATTTACACGCCGCTGGGTTGCGCCGCCGGTTTGAAACTCTCAAGAAACAGTATCTTGTGCATGCACACGGTTGGACTAATACCCTTTATTGTCAAGAAACAATATCCTTGGATAAATAAAATAAATAACATGCCTCTAATGGTCTCCTTTGTTGCCCCTAATAAGATAAATAATTCCAGCATCAAGAAACTTGATTACCTCATTCTTTACAATCTCTTGCATCCTTGAATTTACACGCTGCTGGATTGTGCCGCCGGTTTGAAACTCTCTTTAAACAGTATCTTGTGCATGCACACGATTGGACTAATACCCTTTATGTCGGTGATTTTCCACCCAAATGCGCCCCTAGGACCCGAATCATGAACACGGAGGCACTGGTCCTCTGATACCATGTTGATAATAACAATAAAGAGAATTAGAAAAATAATAATATTATTAATTCTCCTTATATGTATGTGAATACAAGACTTTGTACATCAATATAGGAATACAAAAATGGAAAGAAATCCCAAACTATGATGTGGGACTAATACATATAGATGAAGAGGGCCTAAGATGGGCTTTTCCTTGGGCCTTTATGGATCTTATCTTTCAACACATGCAAATGATGTAAAGCACACAAGATATAAGAATCATGCAACACAGATGAACCTTGTACTAAATGTAAATGAACAAACAACAACTGCAAAAGATGAACTTCTATCATGACCAATTCAGTAAACCAGGGATTTTAGGTGCTATATGAAACTCCTGAAATGAGTACATGATCAGGAAGCTCAGGAGGCGGGATGTAAAAGAATTTATCGCGGGGACGATGAACACTCAAATGAACATCCGAGACATTAGTAATAAGATGCACTATTATAGTGTGCGAATTGTCTCTGCAAGTGTGGGTGGTAATATGTAAAAAACAACGAATCAGTGAGTGCGCCCTCAAACTCGAGTGACGTACTAAAATGGATATATCCCAAATGAGTAGTGGATCGACGGGATTCTCCGGGAGGGATATAAATAAATTCGTCATAAATGCGACAAACACTAACTTAGGCGCGAAAACCATATGAAGTTCACTCATATAAACGATAATGCACGTGAAGTGCAACAAATGTGACGAGTTTGATAAGGGATGTGACGCATCGGGGGGGGGGGGGGGGGGGGGCTCACCGGGAGATATGTATGAAAAGTCATCGTGAATTCGACAACCACCTATGCAAAAGTCATATGCACCGACAATAGGACGCGACTCTAAAGTGAGGTGGGTGCCCATCACAAGAAAGAACACATCTGGTGGGTCAGCAAGTGGTTCCCAAAATTCATTTAGAGTGTGAGTGACCATATGACTACAATCAAGCCCCACTATATGGATGCTACACTCAAAGTTATCTCTTTGGAGCACCATCGATATCAGGGGCGATAAAGAAAAAGATGTCAACGTCTCAATACAAGTGTGGCACTCACCTGAATCTCATCCTCACAAAGACGAGGTCGTTCATCTGGAGGCTCAACAGGGTGGTCGTCAAAGAACCCATCAAAAGAGTGATCACCGTTTAGAAGCAAACCATCATAAGGGGTTGTGTACCCCCAAAGGAGTGATGCAACTACCACGAGATCACTACTAGGCTCTTGGCTCCCGATCGTGGTGGCTCGGTGCGCCATTAGATGAAGTGCGGTAAAGTCTACACTCAATAATGAGCTATTAGGTATAGAATCAAGGACAAGCTCTCTAAGTGGAGTGGTCTTTCATGATGGTTGACTTCTAATATTCACATCCTTTATTGGGAGGGCAATCCGGTCTTTCTTAAAGAGAATATCAGTTGGAGTGGATGAAGTTTCCCTGCTTTGGAAAGTGGGGTGCTCTCGCCAACCCTCAATGACGACAATTCGGTTGCGAAGGTCGTCAAAATCTGGATCTAATTGATCAAACTTCTTAAGAACTCATTGTTGTAATTCGACTCCGGTTATGTTCGCTTTCGGAACACTAGGAAGGCTACTTTATGTGATGTTGCCTCGATAAAGGTGTCTTTTATTGGATTCATGAGGGTCATCGGGGCGGTCGTCCACAACATAATCATTTCGTGCTCGTGAGTGGATGTGAGTGCTACGAACGTGCAGTGGTGGTCGCGCATATACCGATTCAGGTTCCTAATATAGAGGAGATATATAGTGACAATGACCTTACTCGGGTTTCTCAAATAGAGAAGATGTGTAGTGTCGATGACTTGAGCGATACTGAACTCTATCATCATAAAGTCGTGTCGAAGGATCAATAGGATCCGCTCAAGTGCGGGGATAAGAACGACGACAATCATCATACTGATCGTCTCTAGTATAATGAGATCGTATCGGTGGATCGACACGATCTCTGGAGGTTGTGTGTCGCGATCGAGAATAATCATCGTAATATTGTGAAGATCTCCCTGAAGGGGCTCTATGGGGTTGGGTGTAGACAGATGGTGGTTCCTCAAATCGAGGATTAATAGAATTGGTGGACTCGTGTTCAACAACTACAGGATTAGAGTAGCAATTGTTACTATGATATGACATGGTGAAAAAAATAGGTTCTATTCCCGCATATTTTAATCTAAGCCCGAACCTGGGCTCTGATACCAAACTAAAACAGGATGATCTCGTGAGTAAACAGGATGTGCCGACACACTAATGCAAAACTAAGTGAATGTGCACATGACAACGATCAAACCCAATGCAAGTGATGCATGCATGTAATCAACTAATCCAGAAATAAAATAACAGCGATTATAATTATATAGTTTAGCAAGTATACACAATGTGAACTTTGATAATTTCACGGGAAAAATCAAGTTCGTCACACAAGTGGTGCTTTCAACTGCAATTGGCACAAATATGACTTATTACACTAAAATAAATTAAAACAATAACACTAACAATCTCAATGGCTGAACACATAACATATCCATCTGAAATTCCACACGAAAGAAAATAACATAATACAAGAGACTCACAAATACGTGGATCCGACTACCGTTTTTAGGTGCGAATCCAAGTGACTGGAATGTTGACTGCGGCTAACTCAGGGGAAGTGGACTGTTGTTGGATTATAGGAAGAAGAGGGGTTAAAGTAAAGGGGCAGAACTGCTGGACGGAAACAGGTGGTAGGGGGAATGCAAGGGAGGCTTTTTGACTGGGATGAGACGGTTGCGACGTAGGCGGGGTGGATCCACGGGAGAACGAGAAAGGGATGGGTTGTCGTGAGCAATTTAAAGTGCAGGTGTAGATCAGATGGGAAGGAGTGTGGAAAAAGATGAATAGTGGCACTGGGAGATGCTTAGCAACGGGGGGGGGGGGGGGGGGGGGGGAAGATGCCTGGATTGCGGTTAAGGTTGGGATAGCGGGCTTCCAAGGAGAGGACTCGCGACAGGGAAAGGGGCGCTGCTTACGGTTGCTGTTCACGACAGGAGGGTTGCGATGGAGCGTACGGTTGAGGCGTTGCTGGAAGGTGTCGGCGAACAGGGAAGGGGTTCGATAGGTAAGGGCGTGCGGCAGGCGGTTCCGTGCAATGCAGGATGAACAGAGGTGGTTTTCTCCTTTGTGATGAAGAGAACGCGGGGAATAATTACGGGAACAATGAAATTGAAATAAAATAACTGAAATTAAAAACGAGAAATTGAATAGGAAGTTGAGGCGTCACACCACAAAAATTGCTAGAATTCTAGAATATCTCACAAAATCAGCAATGACTGAAAATCTCAACATCCTCCCCTATATATAATGAGAGAGGGCGGTTGAGCACCCGGCGTGAACAACTACGATCATCTGTTACGCCCAGTGTCTTAAAAAATACAACTTCAAAAAATATTTAAAAATACATATAGAATGAAAAATGACGCACACTCGCAGTCTCGGATCGCGGATCCGATCAACACATCTTCGCCAAATATGCAAAAACGGGTCCCACCGTGTGGAGGCCCGATCTTCATCGAACAAGAACATGCGGCCGATCCCCATCATAAAGTCTCTTGGGAAAGAACATATGCATTTTATTATGTACCTCATGCATATATGATGTCTATGATCCGGCTTGAGGGTAGTGTCGCAATATCCTGATAATACCTTAATGTATAAATAGAACCGTTTGGTTCAATAGATAATAATAGCAAGATTTCACTATAACATATTGCAAATAAAAGGCTTTTAAGAAGTAATTCACAAATCTATTTATTTTTGCTTGCCTTAATGTTCATCCATAATGCCTTACTGTTACTTCCAGTTAATGTCGTGATTTTTTTGGGTCACCACATTAGGTTAGTATATTCTAGTAACAATGATAATTTACTTTCTGTTCCCTAGCCAAGAATCTTATCTTACCCTCCCTTAATTCCCCCCTCCCCCCTCCCAAACTGCAAATGCTCACAACGTTCTCCTTTGGTTGCTCATTGTCATATTTTGGAACAGATGGAAATCCTGATAAGCTTTTAGACTGGAAGCAGAGGTTTGATATCATTAAAGGGATTGCAGAAGGTTTATCTTACCTCCATGATGAATCCGACACTCGAATCATCCATCGAGACATCAAGGCTAGTAACATCCTTCTCGATGACAGGCTTAAGCCCAGAATAACTGATTTTGGCCTAGCAAGATCTTTTGCACAGGATCAAACCCACCTTACCACTGGGATAGCCGGAACTTTGTAAGAACTCTGATACTTTTGTAGAAGCTAGAGAAATCTTTATAATTTAGGGTCATTTACAGGGATCCCTCTATCTTTCAAAATTATCAAAACCTCCACCTTATATTTCAAAATTACCGAAACCCCCATTGAGTGTACATTGGAGGAGAGTTTTTCATAATTATTCCTTTTGTGTTAAAAGAGATCCATGCTTTTCACCCACATTGGATGAAACCATTGTTTTCTCCGACTACCTCTGAATTTTATGATTACATAACCGGTGTATGTGCTTGCACTGAATCAGGGGTTATCTTGCTCCAGAATATATTGTTCATGGACATCTCACTGAGAAGGCAGATGTGTACAGTTTTGGGGTTCTAGTGCTCGAAATTGTGACTGGGCAAAGGTGCAGCAGTCCTATAGGATCTCATCCGGAGTATTCACTTTTAGCAAAGGTACTGTTTTTATCAGTTTCAAGCTTCAGAAAGTGATAAAATTGTTTCTAAAACCCGATTACTACATATGATGAAGTTAATAATGATTGCTTGTTAAACGATAAAGGAGAGCATCATTCAGCAGTCAATGTTGCATGGGGTGAGAATGGTGAGATACAAGATCCAATAGAGACACGAGATTCACGATTTTGAAAAAATCTAGGAGATGAGATACAATTTTGAATTTTAATTATTCAAAGGTAAATATAAATTAATATGATGACATGTGTCATAGTTTACCAGTGTCACGAAATTGTATCATATGATATATAGGAGTTGCGAATGGAAATATGTAATCAGTTGACTCTCATCATTTATTATCCAACACTTTCTTTTTCACGCACCTTTCTTCGAATAGCCATATCAATGGACGGGGCAGGGCGTTGGACATGTGTCCTCTGGATTTGAACGGGGTGAGTTGAATCAAGGAGATGTGTCGGTTTGTCTACTTAAGTTTGCCCAAGTTATGTAGTTTGGATCTTAAGTTGAAATAACAGGGCTAAATTTGGGGTTCATGGGCAATAATAGGAGAATGAGGAATTTGAAAGTATGCAACAATTTCAACATAGCTTTCTGTCTGCTGTGTAATGAATTATTTATATAAATGGAGTCTCAATGCTCTCATGTTACAAGCAATGTGAGAATAAATAAAGAAGAAGAAATATTTTAATGCTAATACTCACTTCATACCTAAAAAGGCTTGAAAATGGGTGTGATTAACTCCTCTATAGTCTGATTTCGACTCTTTCTAATCGCACCAGCAGAGATTTGATATGTGAGATGGTTTGATCGAATGCTTCCCTAGTTCGGGTTTCTTCTGAATTTTTCTGCTCCGGGGGGGGGGGTGGGGGTTAGTAAATTCGCATGCATTGTTAAGTGATATGTTATCTCCATTTGCCGTAGGGTTTTGAAGCGTGGGAAGGGAAAATAACTTATAGCCGCCTTTCCTTTCCTCTCCCGGCAATCTTAATTCCTCTGTATTTTATTACAAATTATGGTTGATGAGCTAGCCCCTCGCGGCCTCGCTCTTTCTTTCACCATCAACAGGTATGGAATCACTATAAGGCGAGCACATTGGACGTTATGATCGACAGGAGAATCTACGACAAAAACATGAGGGATGAGATCGTCAACGTGATATTGATAGGTCTTCGGTGCACCCAGGCGGACCCACACAGCCGGCCGTCAATGACGAGAGTCGTTGAAATGCTGAGGAGCAACGGAGGCGGCGAAGAAGAGTTTGTGCTGACAGATCCTCCCTTCTTGGATATCAGTCCCATGGAAGATCTTCAACAAGTTGGAGAGACCTCCAGGCTTATATCTGCTGATATTTCTGCGTCCAGGCCTAGTGCAAGATGAGAGAGTAATTTGAACCGCTTGATTGGTGTAGTTTTTGATGCAATGTATGAATATGTATTTGCTTCATAAGGTATAGGTTTAATGGCATATCACGAAATTACCGAAAATTTTCATTTTGTTGTTGCATGCATGGTAGGAAATTATTGTTGTGTACTTTCAATGACGGGAATTTGCTAGTTACTATGAATTTGTTTTACGCGGTAATTTTACTCCTGTTTGGATAAAAACGCTACCATCATTAGCGGTTATGATCGCCTTCAAGAAAAAAAAAAACTAGGTTTCCACATAAAAGTGGACGAAGTTCCTTAGGTGATGTCTGGCATTCAAGAATGTCAATTCATAACCATAGCTTTCAAGACTACCTCCGCCACGCCAAATGGAGCCCTATATTTCTTTATTAGACGACAAAATATCATTTTTTTTCGTTTTGTTTTGCATGTAATGAGTAGGTGTGTAATTATAAATTGAATTTAGTTACTATGTACCAGACATTTATAAATTAATCAAAAAGTAATTATCGGATATATTACAAGCTACTCCAAAATTTTACTTTAGTGACGTATATTTTGGCTATTAAAAGTATCAAATACTGTATTCCCCAATTAATTTCAATAAGTGTCAACAATCATGAGTTTTAAGTTAGAGAGAGAGGAGGTAGTGTTTTGAGAGAATGTGGAGGGAATGTAGAGGGTAGGGGGAGAGATTTAGGCTGTTTTGTTATGAATTGCCAGACGTAAACACAGTGGTTATGAATCGTCGTGCATGAACACCTAACCTCACCTAATGAACTATTTTTACTTTCTTGGTGGTAGTTCGTATGTGGTGTCAAGCCAAACATATATTCAATGACGCCATGCTAGATAGAGCCTTACTGATTAAATTTTTTTAAGAAACAAAATTTCTGTCATGCACCCATAACAACCTAAACCCTAAACCCACCAAAATAAGGGCACAACACGAGACGGTTCCACCTAGACCTAGGAACAGATCCATATTAGATTCAGTTACAATTTTTCAGAAGCAGAATCAACCCATGCACTCAAAACCTAGAATCACAGTTGGACCAACATTTTTGGTCCAACTTTAATTCAATTCTCAGATCTTTCCTCACTGATCAGTATTCGAATATTATTCATATAAACAACATAATATTTATAGGGTCATGTTATATGCACGCCAGTTTTGAATGTATGCAGGTCACAGATAAATGCAGGCCAAACTAAAAACCCATAAAACCTGTGAACCCGTTCAAGAATTGGCATGCATATAATCATTTTCAAATACACAACCTACACACACTGAAAGTGAGACTGCATATAGTTATTACCTATTTATATGATAATACAAATTAATATTTACTATTGTAAATTTGAATCAAATTTAACATAACATTATGTTTCAATGATTCAAATATCTTTTAACTCCATGAAAAAAATAATATTATCTTTGATGTTTATGATAGTAATTAGAATAAATATTAAGTACTAATTATTAACAATATATATATATATTTTTTTAAAAAAAACTACATAAATTACTAATTAAATGGTAATTATTTAAAAAAACAGTTCCTACATCAATTCTCGGGTGACTAACCCAAAGAACCGACCCAAATGAATGGTACCAAGTTTTCTTCGAATCATAATTGAACCCAAAACTATCAAAATTGACCCAAATTGATTTCTATTCAATTTTGCACACCTCTGCACCAAACATCATAAAGTTTTGAAGAACAAGCAAATGATGATGATGATGATGATGATGATGATAATAATAATAATAATAATAATAATAATAATAATAATAATTTGTTAAACTTCAAAGTTTGAGAAGCTGATCCCCTCACAAGTACAAAACAGATGCCATCTCATCCTACTCTCACAATAAACACAGCAATGTACAGAAGCCCAAAATTGGCAAGGCCTACAACCTGAAGTAATAAACTGGACAAAAGAATGATGAAACCCGCTTTTTCACCCTAAATCAAGACCAATATACACCCCAAACAGCAATTAGATGAACACCGCCTCACAACAATCTTGTATACTGTCATCACCCACCGTCAAAAGTTGAGTTTGCCGGAGGAGAAACGGTTAGCCCGCCATGGTCTACGCCATACCGAGTACAAAATCAGTCAACGGTCACCGATCTTTCCATCTTAATCCCATCCATCGATCTGAGCTCGCCATAAGGTTCTTGTACGTCTCTTCGGCCTCCTTTAGCTCACTTCTAAGCTTTTGTTCCTGATCAAATCATGGAATCAGTCGATATTATCACAGGCTACAAGTTCAAATCATTCAATTCCGTCAGATAATTGTTTAAGCCAAATTTTAAGGCGTCACGGATTGCCCAATTCGCCTTTAATTAGGCACGTTAAGCGCACACACAAGTGAGTGCATGGGTCCCCCCCCCCATGTGGCGATGATAGTGCCCTGACGCGACGATACTCCCGCCGCTCAGTCCACGGGACGCACGAATGCAGTCCCCAGATATAACTGCCCTCCGGGGGGGTGGGGGGGGGGGGGGGTGGGGGGGGGAGGGGGGGGGGGGTGGGATTGTCGTCGCACCACGACACTATTGTGGACGGAGTCCTATCACGGCTGCATGGGGGGCTTAAAATACATTTATGAGTGACAACATTGTGGCCATGATAGTGCCCCGGCGCGACGATACTCCCGCCGCTCAGTCCACCGGACGCACGAATGCAGTCCCCAAATGATTTTAAAATGATTGGTTTTGATTTAAAATGGACGGCCACTATGAAAAAGATGGTGCACACTATTACACAATAAGGGGACATCTTTATAAATTAGTATATATATAGTATAGACACACAACTTAACATTACGGGACATTCGGTGCACAATATCCGCTCGGTCGTGTTAGTACTTCAATCATCTCGTGTTTTCTAAGCACAATGTTTGCAGCAACAAAACAATCATCCACCACATAGTTCCCTATCATATGATGCTTTATATTCTTAGCTATATTTAACTAATCAATTGTACTCTATTTTGTTTTATCAAATTTTTTAAATATTTTTTTACTTCATTTTCTCACTTCTTTCATGCTTAGTTTAAAAACATTTTGAAAGAAATGCGGATTAATCAGAAAAAAATTGAAAGAAAGCTGAGCAATCAGAAAAGGCTACCAGGAACGTTCATACCTTGAGCAAAAGTTGTTTCTCCATATCCTCGTACTCGGAACACCTAAAGAAATGAACAGCAGCAATAAATTCCCGCCAAAATTTCTAATATCATAATGGAAGATTACTTCCTATGGGTGCATCATGAAATATTAATAGATTCACGCATCTTACTTATTATTTCACCCCAAGGTAGAAATGTGATCAATTTCGGGGTGAAATATGACCATTTTACTAAAGAAATGATCGTATTCATGTTTAAAAAATGATCATATTTGTGATAAAAAAACTACGCTTTCTACAAAAAAAGGGTCAATTTGGATATTGATGACTTGAAAATAGATCTGAGGTTCAAATAATTCATGTTTAATAACAAAAGGAACAGAAGGATGTTTCGGTTTACTCACTGTTCACTCAGCCTCTTATTTTCTTGCTTTAGAGCATCAGACATTTGAGTTTGCTTCCTAATAGCAAACTGCTCCACCTGGACAAAAGAAACTAAAAATCATAAAAACCCTAGCATTCATAATTTTGAAAGTTATAGAAGTTCAATACAGGATCCAATAATCAATAAGAAAATGAGTTGACTTCGTTCCCTAACTTATCTCAGAATGTATTTTTTTTATTTCCATAATTTAAACCTTTCTCTAGCAAAAAATAGATCATTAAAATGGATAAATTCCTTGTGATGGTTAATTATTAAAAATACAATGACTAAGTGTTCTCATTCATTTCCATCCATTACTGCCACATCTAGCTACTGCGGCCACTTCCTTAAGACCACGTCCAGCCACTGGGAGGCCTTCCCAGCCACTGCCTGCAAGCCGTTACCCCTATTTCCACTCCAACCCGCCGCCACCATGCCCACATCCCCTTCCAGCAGCCGCCACCATGCCCACATCCCCCCCCACCTTATCCCTACCGTTTCTCCC
>CM077164.1:20527274-20580649 GCA_039583875.1 Platanthera guangdongensis
GTGATGGTTTGATGATAAAAGAGGGAAGTTCTGTAAAAGCAACAGGAAAAATTGATCAGATCCCTGTGAGCAAGGCTTTTTTGGGTCGTGTTATAAATGCTCTGGCTAAACATATTGATGGTAGAGGTGAAATTTCATCTTCTGAATCTCGATTAATTGAATCTCCTGCCCCAGGTATTATTTCGAGACGTTCTGTATACGAGCCCCTTCAAACGGGACTTATTGCCATTGATTCTGTCTAATGTTTTTTACCTGGGGAATTAATTGGATTGTTGCGAGCAGAGCGAGCAGGGCGTATTTTGGACGAAGCAATCTGTTATCGGGCAATCTTATTGGGAATCACGAAGTCATCTCTGAATACTCAAAGTTTCATATCCTCTAGTTTTCAAGAAACTGCTCGAGTTTTAGCAAAAGCTGCTCTACGAGGTCGTATTGATTGGTTGAAAGGCCTGAAAGAAAACGTTGTTTTTGGGGGGATTATACCGGCTGGTACCGGGTTCAAGTTGGTAATTTTTATTACATCTCCCCCTCCGGGTGCCCAAGTATCATATACGCCTCCAAAATAAAGAGCCTTGAGTACTAGAAGAAAAGCACCTATACCTAATAAAATTAAGTGAATACCCAAAATTGTAGTCATTTTTTTTTCTATCTTTCCATACATAACCGAAGAATGGAAAGGACTCTTAAAGAGTTTCAGGTCCTAAAAGCGCATGATAAATACCGCCAAAGCCTAAGACTGCAGAGTAAATTAAGTGAAGTACTCCACAAAGTATGGAAAGGTGTCGATAACTTCTACCCCTTGGCCTACTTCCCACCCTAGAGTAGTTAAGTGAGGAAGTAAAATAAATACTTGTTCATACATGGGTTTCACTGGTACGAAATGAGCCACTTCAAATAGGTTCATTGCTCCGGCCCAGAATACAATTAATCCAGCATGAGCTACGTGAGCCCCCAAGCAGTTTACCGGATAAATTGATAAGTCTCGCATTCCCGGCCCACCAAGCGAAACCGGTGGTTTCTTGGTCACGGCCCGCTAAGGCTAAAGTTCCATTTAAGAGCGTTTCCACGGGGTAGAACCTCCTATGGGAATATAAAAGGTTTTCATGAGGCTGATCCTCGGTGACGATACTGTAGGGGGGGCC
This sequence comes from Platanthera guangdongensis, assembly GCA_039583875.1. NCBI lineage: Eukaryota > Viridiplantae > Streptophyta > Magnoliopsida > Asparagales > Orchidaceae > Platanthera > Platanthera guangdongensis. The sequence continues at coordinate 20,528,417 of CM077164.1, forward strand.
CTGCGGAAAAATAGCTCGACGCCAGAATGATAAAAAGCTTAACACCTCTTCTTTCACTTTTTCATATTTAAAAAGATCAAAATAAAAAATGCAAAGGCCGTCTTATTCAAAACCCCAATTAGAACATCTCTTCTCTCCCACTTCACGCCTCGTAACGCGCTGTTCTTCTAGAGAGAAGGGCGCTTTCACATCTTCTTAACCCGAAACGGCTGAGGAGAGGAAAGGTTACTTTTTGAAGGTACTCCCTGGAACAGATCCAGTGGAGATGAGGGCCTGTAGCTCATAGGATTAGAGTGGCTACGAACCACGGTGTCGGGGGTTAGAATCCCTCCTCGCCCACAACCGGCCCAAATACTTTTTTGTGGAAATTTCTTTGAGAAAGAAATTCTGTTCAGGCAAGCAAATATGGCATGGTTACGGGAGCCTATCTATCGCATATATGCTTCAAGAGAGACGTCATGACATAACCATCGAGGTGAGTAGGGATCTAAAAAAGATCGAATAGAACAGTACAATATATAGACAAAGAAATCCTTTACGAGTCCCAAAATCTTCCTTTCAGGGGATTCATTATTTGATGGGAAGTAGACTACTCAAGAATTTCACATTTCCTTTTTTCGTAAACATAAAGAAACATAAAATAAAGCAAAAAGGTTAGAATAAAAATAAAAAAATATAAGAATGAATCAATGAAAGGCCGGCCCTTATTGGAAACTTGAGTAAAGGGTAGCTTTTTGTAGGTTTTATCAAACAAAGTTTAAAAATAAGAACTCCTTTCTTTATTTGGTGTAACTATTTGAGCCGGATGAGAGTAAACTTTCACGTCCGATTGTGAGGGGGGGGGGGACTCTTGGTACGTTGTTGAATCGAAATAAGGAATACAAATCTTTCATAATTTTGTCATCATCTAATTGTTTTCGAAACATTTGCACATTTAGATGCTACTACCGTATTATCAAGAGGATTAGCTGCCAAAGGTATTTATCCAGCAGTAGATCCTTTGGATTCAACGTCAACTATGTTACAACCTCGGATAGTTGGCGAGGAACATTATGGAACTGCGCAAATGGTTAAGCAAACTTCACAACGTTACAAAGAACTTAAGGACATTATAGCTATCCTTGGGTTGGGCAAATTATCCGAAGAAGATCGTTTAACCGTAGCAAGAGCACGAAAGATTGAGCGTTTCTTATCACAACCCTTCTTTGTTGCAGAAGTATTTACCGGTTCTCCAGGGAAATATGTTGATCTCGCAGAAACAATTCGGGGGTTTCAATTCATCCTTTAGTTCCTCCTGAAATACTCCAACCTCACCACGAATTGGTTATTCCTAAACGAGTCATGGAGGGTATAACAAACATGCCTTGTCTCCACATTGGATCAAGAACAGGGTCAGAGGGATCAAAAACCGATAATTCATACAGAGCCATCGATCCAGCCCAACCAGAGTATGCATTATGTGGACAGAAAGCAATCGACCGGGATTATTCAATACAACAGTATGAACACGATACCAAGGCAAACCCATGTAAATACCCCTTTCTGAAAAAGAAATAGACATTATGTAACTTTATCACATTGGAAAAGACTAAACCATGTACTTAACGTACTTCACCTGTTCGGTATATTTTGTATAGGAAAGGATTAATATTGATTTTTATTCCTTTCTTTTCTTTTATTTATAATAACAAAGAGAAACAAATCTTATTCTATACCCGATAAGTACCAATACGCAATGGGAGGTTTTTATGGGAAAGAGTGCATAGATACTTGTTTATCATTTGAAATCATTCGAACAATAGGTCGATCCAATCGATCCCATTCGTTCCCATTTTTATTTATTCATTCTGTCTTCCTCTATATAATAAGAAAGAGAATATTCTATTAGATATTAGAATATAAGAATGAATAATATTCAGTTATTTTTTATATATTCTATAGTTATTTATCTAAAGTTATTTATCTAATAGAATATTTTCTTATCATCTTATATTATCTATATTATATAAGATGATAAGATATAAAAATAAAAAATAAAAAGTATGAAGACAATAAAGCCATTGTTACGTTTCCGTATTAAAGTATAGTACTTCATTTTTTTTTTAATGCCCATTGGTGTTCCAAAAGTACCTTTTCGGAGTCCTGGGGAGGAAGATGCAGTTTGGGTTGACGTATAGTGCGACTTGTCAGACATATTGGTCATATGGTATTTCCCCGTTATCTCCCCCGATCGAGTATTCTATGTTTCACCCAATCCAATAGATATATATATATATTCCGTATTGTATTGATTTAACCATCAATAATTTGGAGCGTGAAGCACAATAATTCCTATTGGGGATCAATATTATCAATTATTATAATTGATGGTTTACTTGAACTGATAAAATAAAGTATCCAGGCTCCGTTCAGAGAAAAAAGGTAAGGAGCAAAGTTAAAGTAATAGAATGGGAGTGTAAATGTAGTAATATAAACTATAAAAAAACTTCTTAAAATTTAAAATATAGAAGTATTTAATTGAGAAATAAAAAAATATATATATATAAATAAATCTAATGAAATTATTAAGAATTGAAGAAAGTCATTAGTAATTCAATATAATCTCACTTAAATAGAACTATAATAGAATATATTATATGGAATATATTATTACACGATTACCGCTTGTATCAGAGGCTATTATTATACTTACTATAGAGATAATCTCAAACTGCCTACTCCAAAGGAGTAGTATGATGAATACATTGAATAGTTTAGGGAAAGGTATGAAACTAATTGAAAAAAAAAAAGTGGTACTGAAATCATTTGCCCTATATGCGCAAATGTAATTCGGGCAAAAATCTTCCCCCGGAGTAGAACAAGAACCTAAAAGAATTGAAAGGGCCCATTCAGGAACAAGAAAATTACATCGTTATTTGAATTTCGATGAAAGAATACATCAATGAGAAGTTAGTTCAATAAGTTCATAAAATTCTTTTTTATTTTCTACATTTACATTATAGAATATAGAGAAGGAGGCCAAAACTACTGTTAAAAAAAAGAAATAGGACTGGAATCAACACATTGATTTTTTTCGCAATTCTTTCGAACCGTATGCATACAAAAGTGCATGTATGGTTCTTCAGGGATAAAATTTTGCCCTAATCAACCGACTTCATCGAGAAAGATTACTTTTTTTAGGCCAAGAGGTTGATAGCGAGATATCGAATCAACTTGTTGGTCTCATGGTATATCTCAGTATAGAAGATGATACTAGAGATCTTTATTTGTTTATAAACTCTCCGGGCGGATGGGTAATACCAGGAATATCCATTTATGATACTATGCAATTTGTGTCACAATCGCCCTATGAAGACTCGCTTTCGCTACGGATACGGTGGATTCCCTTAACCAAGCCACTGCCTATGAGTCGCCGGCTCATTCTTCAACAGGCACACGGTCAGAGATCACATTCTCCTCCCACTGCTTGGGAGCTCACGGTTTCATGTTCTATTTCACTCCCCGATTCTATATTTCTATCATAAATTTATAACCGTACAAGAACTTTTGTAAAAAATTTCACGCATGTAAATCGGAATAAACTAATTACACGCTGCTGCGCTCCCAGTCCCATGAATTCCATCCCCCGCCTCTCAATACTAGCGGGATGTACAGGAACTTTTGTTCTTTCCTGCGCTAATCAGTTCGCCTAGATATGAAAATCTGAAACAATTTCGTCCTCTTCCTTCCTTTTTATTTGGGAGCACCTTATTTAGAAAAATCTTGAAGTTTAACCATCATGCTCAATAAATTAAATCCGCTTAGTTTATTGCGCGTCAACAACAATGAGATAAAAATACATTTATTATTATTTTATAGCACGGGTAGAACCGAGAACTGAACCGAAACTAAACCGAGCTTTTCGGTTCAGTTTGGGTTCCATACAATGGGAACATGTGTCGGTTTTGGTTCGAAAAACTCAGAACCGAACCTATACGGATCGATTCTTGGTTGAGTAGAACTGAACTGAGTTGCACTCATAATCACACATAGATTTATGCAAGATGCATCATCCTCTGAAGGTCAATTGAACTCAAATACAACACTCAAGCCTTTATCTCACTATAGTGGGGTCGGCTATATGGATCATTTGTCTCCATTGTGCCCTATCTTGTGTCATAATCTCACTAATGCCTAAGTACATCATGTCTTTCCTTATAGTTTCATTCCAAGTCTTTATTGGTCTACCCCTCCCTCATTTAACATGCCTAGTGACTAGACTCTCACAATGCCTAATAGGTGTCTCTAATGACGTCCTTTGTACGTGTCCAAACCATCTTAGTCGAGCTTCTCGCATCTTCTCTGCAATTGATGCTACTCCTATCTTATCCCTGATACATTCATTCTTAATTCTATCCAGTCTCGTGTATCCACACATCCACCTAAGCATTCTCATATCCGCAACTCCCATTTTTGCTCATGCACACAATTCACTACCCAACACTCCGAACCAAAGAGCATCGCTAGTCTAATCGTAGTACGATAGAACTTGCCCTTAAGTTTTAATGGTACTTTACGATCACACAGGATCCCCGACGCGCATCTCCACTTCAACCAACCCGCTTGGATTCTGTGTCACATCTTTATCAATACCTCCGTCTTTTTGAACTATGGATTCAAGACATTTAAAACATTAACAACGGGAAATATCTTGAACTCAAATACATTCACAAAATAAATTAATAGAAATAAACAGATGCTTTGACTAATATGAGACATCTGACCAGTGTCACATTAGGTTTACAAAGACGAAGCTTCAAGATTAGGCTAACATTATTGGACTAGCTTAGAGTGTATGATAGAGCGCGATGGCCTTTGCCTTATATCTTGTTGGGCATACATGAAGCATGAGTTGAAGAAATATCTTTCAATACCACCTTTCGACAAGGAACTTTGCCAATTTCCAGTTATATAACTTGATTCCATTGACTTAGACTCTGTTTGGTTGGGCTGTTGCTGATGAAAAGCTGTTGATAGAAAAAGTGTTGATTCTGAAAAATGGAGTTTTGTTTAAAAACTGTTTGGGTGAAATGAAGTTTGCAAAAACGGAGTTTTCAAAAAGTTGTTTGGAAACAAAACAGAGTTTTCAGTGAATTTGTTTTTCATATTTTTTAATTACCAACCATTAAATATATAAAAAAATATTTTTTTTATGAAATAACGCCCAACATCAAAAAAATGTTTCATTCAGATGTTTTTTTAAGAAGGGTAAACCCAAGCTAACAAGGATAAAAGTCGCTCACAACCTCATTAACACGATCATGCCATTCTTCCCCGTCATATGTAAATTGTGTTTCTCAACCCTCTACTCCCTGAATCACCATTGTCAACACTTATTCACGTGACACCACATAAGTGTCCTCAAGTTGAAAAATTAAATAATCATAATGCTAAAATAAAGAGAAAATATTATATTCTCTATATCCACAGCTCCATTGTATGAGATCCCACAGAGCTCACTCTTACTCAGACCTCATCATGGGCAAGGCAGTGGTGGGAGTCCTCTTCGTTTAGGATCTTCCAGGAAATGAATAGCATGTTCACAACCATGAAGGCAAGGCAAGGCAATGGTGGGAGTCCTCTTCGTTCAGGACCTTCCAGGCAAAGGTCTGCTCGCCAATTGGAGATAAGATCAAAATTAAACAAATGAATGGAAGGAAATATCAAAGCTTTTGAGCTTTTTAATGGAGTTTCAGGAGCAATTCTCTGACCTGCCGCATTCAAGGAACTCGATGCAGAGTAACTTGTCATGTTTCGTCGATTATCTTCTCGAGTAGGTCAAACCTGACGAAGCTAAACATCAGCGAACCTGTGGGAACAAACGCGTCAGGCATCAACATCACGAAATGGACCCGCCTGCGCATTTCACTCAAGAGAAGAAGAACGAGGAGGCGGGATACGAGGTTTCAAGACGCAGCGGCTGCGGTCAGATGGGGTTTCAAGGCGCAGTTTAGGGATAGGCATATGCAGCGTTTATTAATAAACGGAGTTTCTACTATCAACCAAACCAAACACCGCTTATAGCCTAAACTGTGTTTTCTCCTAACCGCATCGGCGCCCATCAGCTAACTAAACCAAACGCGACCTTAGTAATGTTGAGTAATATTCAAGAGGAGCCCATTATAATAGCTTCTCGATTTGGATGCGCTTCTGCACAAAGTTTCACAGAGAATTGATGAGTATATCTATAAAAATTTCACAGAGAATTGATGAGTATATCTATAAAAATTTCACCACTCCCGCCACCACGAGTATTATATCCGATTCTTGAGGTCGACGCGAGTCGATCTTAAATTTAACCGTTCCTTCATTACGATCCTCCGGCTACTGAGGCGACTAATCCTGCTCCCATTGATATGAGAATCATGACTCAAGACTTCGATTCACATCCCAAATTTAGCGACCAAGATGTCAGAAATAGAGGACACATATTAACTCAATGCCATACGAACAGACTACTCGATGTTGAGAATGTGTCTATGACTCGGTAGTGAAAACTGACGGAGATAGCCATGTGATTATCGTGGATGTATTAGAGAGCGATGGAAATAGAGCCATATAGTGACTCGTTTATGAGCTCTAGATACGCATTATGGAGTATCTACTACCAATATCTTGTCTTGCAGATGATGAAATTCAAATGAGAGACTTGTCTGTGACTACAAAATCCTCAAAATCTCTTTCCACCATATCTCTAAGTCAGTTCATGAGTGAGAGCTAAGGGTTAAGTGTTGACCTTGTAGTGGGTATCTCATCTACCCATGAGGACACTACCGTCGTCAATGATAGTCATGCAAAATGATTGTCATACGAAGGATTATCCGGGCATTGATGAGTTCTTTGATGAACCTCCAGATAAGTCCCTGCTTTTAAATTAAAATGCCCTTAAGATTGAAAACTTATCTACAAGTGCAAGGACCTCTATGTCTCCCCGCATGATGTCCACGAGTCAGGTCATTAGTTAGAGCCTAGAATCTAGTAGGGAGCATATAGAGACAGTCACACACACACATAGAATATCTTTTGTTATAGGTTGCTCTGCACATTGAAAAACTTGATATTCTGCTTGGTATTCAACTAATTAAAGTGCTTGTGTTTGCTGCAATATGAATATATAAAAAATCCAACAAAGAGCTGCATCTAAAGATGACGAGTAAAACCATTATATTGTGACGGTCTAGCGGACCGTTACATATAAGTTTTATCAAGGAGTGATTTGCATTGCTTGGATGTAAGTATCAAAATAATACCACAAAGATATGCAGAACATACCTATAATTTGTGTAGGTATACCGTGCATATGATCATCTCATGTTGATATTAATATTGCGAAAAATTGCGACAAGAGTTTCCCCAGGTATATACAAGTTCAATACGTCATCAAGAACCAAAGGAAAGTATGTCAATGGAGAGTGGCGGTGCACATGAACCGAGGGTGACAGTATTTGAATTAGCCTGAGCATAGACAGAAGCAATGAGGATGCTTAAGGAAGGCGCTGCAGCGACTCTGGCTAGCTCTGGTGCTCAGCTCAATGCAGATTGACCTTCTTGGAATTGAAATCACCTTGATTCCAAGGAGGGGTGACTCCGACGGAAACTGAGGATTGGGTGAAGAAGATCGAAGTTATCTTTCGAGCAATGAGGTGCCCAGAGGATCAAAAAGTGGATCTTGCAACCTTCACATTAGAAGAAGCCCGAAGATGGTGGGATAACCTATTGGAAGGAAGATATGCTAGAAGAGGCAACCGAGGAGTATCGTTGGAAGAAATCCTTCGAGAATTCATAGGTTGGTTCATGCCTCCGTCTGAAAAGAGGCTTTTACAAAAGAAGTTCCTTCGATTGTTGCAAGGTAGTCGTTCAGTGGTGCAATAAAAAGCTGAGTTCACACATCTGGCTTATGGTGGCCACGTACATCGACAATCGTTATAGTGGTGCAATATGAAGCTCCGTCTGCCAGTCTGACTATGTGGCCACGTACATCGACAAATTCATCGTGATCGCTATGCATGTTTCCGGTCTGGCCCTCGACCACTACTTGGGCTATTTCCTGGAAGATTTGCACCCCCACCTCCATGCGTGCCTTCGGCACCACAACCCGTCTACTCTTTCCCGCGCGATGGAGCAGGCTTGGTACCTCAACGAGGAACTCTACCTAGCTCCACAATCCTTCTTGACCCGCCCGCCCCAACAACCACGACAATTACCACTACCTCTTACGAACGTAGACCCCATTCCCCCACCCGCCTGCTCCACTTCCACAGGCCCCCCGATGACCCCATCGTTTGTCTTACCAACAAGTCGAGCTTCGTTGCAAGGGCCTCTGCTTTCGTTGCGAGCAACCCTTCTCGCACACCCATGCCCGCCCTTAAGAAATCTATTTGTTTTATTGGGATCTGAAGACACTGATCCGAACACCGGGGAATTGGATCAGCTGACGCTTTCTGACGACCCCTTCGTCCCTCGACCGTGAGGACAAGGTCGTTTTTCGGGCGGGGCGTGTTGATATGAGGCGGTCTACCACACACCAATATTAGTATATGTAGCCCATGAGCATTATTGCACTTTGTATTTCTCCACTCGCCAATATATAAGAGTGGTAGTATCTTTAGATGAGCATCTTTTTGGAGTCTTAGGTTTTGGCTTTCTTGGAGAGTGGAATGTCAAGGAGGACCCAGTCTCCGGATGCTTGACGAGAACTTGTTTCTCGATAGTATCTTTATGTTTGTTTAATGCCAATGCAGATTTCATCCTATTGATCTTGATACGACTTTAGTGTATCATAAATTAAATAAATATAAAAGAAAGGTGAGTGGCTGCCTCCCCTTGGAATTTGATGCTTTAATGGAGGGGGTAATTGCTTTTACACCCCTTGGTGGGCTCTAGGTTGGCTTCACTCCATTTGATGAGGGGCCGCCAGTAGTGCGAGTGGGGCTTGGCAGGGAATTGAGCCTTTAAGTGGATTTTGGCTAGGAATAAAATTAGCACTCAAGCTAATCGATTCCTTCATTCTGAGAATCTCTTTTGCACTTCTCCTCCCTTCCCCTTCCCGTGTTATGGGGCCTCCTTCCTCTCGCTTTTCACTTCGGTTTGCAAGGTCCAGCTGCTGCCACACTCTTCCCAGATTTACCTAACTTGAGCTCGCTCGTGACATCGGTTGGGCAGTGTAGCTGCTGCCGTGGATTCCCTCTTCTTTTCCCCTTGGAAAATATGATGGTGAGCTTATTACTTAATCTTCTCCTCCTTCTTGGATTGCTTCTCTTGAAGTTATGTTGAGTAATTAGTTGGGGGAATGGTTTTAGATGGCAGTTATCTTTTGCTGAATTTGGGTTTGATAATTTTACTTTGCTGGAATTTCTCTTGGACAACTGATTAAGTCCCGATTGGCGGGGCGGATCCGCGCCGGTCGCGCGGACAACACCACCCAGCAGGGGGTTCTGCGAGTTTGGCGCAGCCATGGCCGGGCGGTGGGGATCCACCCCACCTCTACATACACGGAAATAAGCGCAGATTTCATCTGAGCCGCGGGAACAACAATCGTGGTCCCGTGGCGCGAACGAATGAAATCCGCGCCACCAGGCCCCCATGCAAAACGAGGCCTAATCCTTTATTACCACTTTTGGATCCAGGGACTTGTATATTTTGCGTTAATATATTAAAACATGTGTTAGGGATTTAATTGTCATCTCCTTGAGATTTGAGTTGGCTGGTTGTGTTTTTACTTGGGTTTAAGTGGCTGTTGTGGCTGTGTTTCATTGCTGTTGTTTTAGAGAGATTTAAAACATGTGTGAGTGTGTGCTATATTCACATGTGTTAACTATTTGTTTTGGGTGCTAGCAAGGCTGCGGCATGGTGCTGTGAATGTGTAGCTTTTACAGCATTTATAGTCTGTGTATTTTCAAAGATGTATATGGGGCTTTTGCAATCCTAATTGGTGGCTGAAGTTGGGTGTGTTGAAAGTAGGTTTTACTAAATTTAAAAGCTTTTAAAATGTGAAGTGGGGCTGTTTGAAGGTCTATTTGGCGGCTTTAAATAATAAACCCTACCATTATTCCTCCTCCTTTCCCTTCTCCATTCTAAACTACATCCTATGAAGCACAGATACTTCCCCGAAGGCAGCGTACCCATACCGGATACGAATCCGGTACCGGTACGTACCCGATACTTGATGGATACACCTATGTGGACACACTTGGACTTAGCACATCATTCTATATACTGTGATAGGAGTCTGTTTTTCTAGAGTAAACAAATGTTGGCTCTATGCTAAGAAGCGTTGGTACGTCCAATTAAGTTGTGTATCTGTACTGAGTATGTTTCTGGTAACCGTACCTTTGTGTTACAAGTACGTGTATTGAACGTGTTGATTCAATGCAAGTTATTAACAAAACGCTAACTTGTCTTTAGACTAACCAGAGATTGAAGATGTTGATCTCCAACAATGAAGAATAAAAAAAAAACTGATAGGTAACTTAAGTTTAATTTTATCTTTTTTGCTTAAACATATAAGATGTGAAATTTTGTAATATTTACGAATGCTTAATGTTTGAAAACTTCATGTTACGTTCCATTGATTTGTAAACTTGTACTTCAAGTTATGATTTATGTTTAATGTTTCGATGTTTTGAGAACTATTTATTGCACTTGTGATATATACATATATATTATATTTGTTATAACATATCATGACGTACCCGTATCCTTGTTTTTTAAAATTTTGTCGTACCGCCGTACCAGGTACGTATCGTATCCGGTAACAGTACCCGTACCGGTGCTTCCTAGACTACATCTCCCCTCTCTTAACTCCTACAGTAATTCAAGTTAAAACTTTTAGTCTTTCGATTCTCCTCCGGAGTAGGATGATCTTTTTTCTCTCATATCGCAACTCTTGTAAGATTTCTCTGTCCCTCAAAAAATTATATGATTTGTGCCTTACAAAGCCTTATTCCAAAATCTTTTACGCTTGAGATGGCTTCCAGGGATGTGATGAACGTTGATCCGAGGAGGGATAAAGGAAAAGAAAGGGTGAATGAGTTATTATTTTTAATTTAGCCCCATTTCAAGTGTATACTTTTAGTTATAGAGAACACAAATTTAAAGAAAAACGTTTTTTTCGTGCATGCAAAGTACACATGCTTGAAAAGATTTTTCGATATTATACTCACATGTTTAGAGCTTTTAGTTTTCTCACGTTTCTTTTAGTTTTCTCAGCTTTTGACTTTTATGCGCGGATTTTCAATGCCGACTTCGTGATATTTTAAATCATTTATCTCATTTAATTCTCCTTTTGATTTAAATGTGCAAAAATAAAGAACAGATACAATTGGTACAAAAAAATTCATCTTTATTGCCAGGTTCAGAATTTAACCGTTGCCAGCATTGATGCAAAAATATAATTTGAAGGAAGATAACTAAACTCTCTACCCATTTAAGAAAATAAGAACAAAGTTACACAATAAAAGTAAGGCATCATGCAATGCGATGAAGTTAAGGGTAAACCCGATGGGGGTGAATCACCTAAGTTGGGAGTTAGTGAGGACTCCAAGATGATTATGGCCATGCAACAAATGCCCACAGGTTGTCAATAGCTAGTAGCCCTAACAAACATATTTCGCATGAGTCGGACCCAAAATAAAAAGTAAAGAAAGAATCAATCTACCCTTAACCTTATCGTCAAACAGAAAGTACATAAAAAATAACAAGGGAAAAGATAATGATAAGTAGCCAAACCACAATTAGAGTTTAATGGAAAGTAGCTAAAAGAATCAAATAATAAAAATAAGTAGCAAATTAAAAGAAAGGAATTTATTTTATTATTTAAGCATTTCCTTTTAAACATTTCACTTTTTATTAAGTTGCATTTATTTCAGTCAACAGTTCCTTATTCATGATACATGCACTACATTTATTTATAATGCATTTTAGTATTAATCTCGGTGAATTGTATGCAAGCAGTTAAAGGGGTAAGAATTCACCGAGTTCGTATGATTGATGGGTTTTAACCCTTATCATTTTAGGACAAGAAAGACCATATGTCTAGCCGTTTATCAGAGAGAAAACAGATGCTCCAAGAGTAGTACCAATATCGGCTTAAGATGACTGCTGCCGTGATTGAGTTCCTAGAGCATCATAGGAAGACTTGTCAGGATGAGAGTTGTCCTAGTGATAATATTAGTTCAACTTGGTTCTGAGTCGGATGACCTAATAGCAAGGAGAGAGGTTTGGAGGGACATGTTTTGAGGATTCTATGAGTAGGACTAGAGGTTTAGGCATCTCTAGTCTTGTGTGTCTTGTCCAATTTTGTACATGATGGATGTGTGGTTTAATGGATGTAGTCCGATGTTGTATACAAGTTGTACAATACAACCACACATATATTATCTCTATTGTTGTAGGTTGCTTCACATATTGAAAATCTTTTAGTATTATGCTTGGTATTATACTAGTAAATGTGCAAATCTTTGCTGCGATATGAATATACTAATTAGATTGTGGCGGAGTAGCGGGTCGTTACACTGAACGCGAGAGACCAGTGGCAGCGACGAGTGGGAGCTAGTGGTGCAAGTTATCGGTAAATCAGATGCCAGTCCAAGCATTTGACCTTGAGTCAAATCCGACGTCAGTTTTCAACGAGTGGTGCTTGGGTCATGTTCAACCGGCGTACATGCGACAAATATATATAGGGTTATTTACCGGGACTTTCCATCAAAGTTTGTGTAATTATAGCTTGCACCCTTCTAACTTTCGAAATTGAAAAAACCTCCCCACAATGTTTATATATCATAAGATTCATGCACAAAGTTAGAGGGGTGCAAGTTGTATCAACACAAACTTTGAGGGGAGGTCCCAGTAAATAACCCTGCACACACACACACACACAGACACACACACAAGCACACATTAAGGCCTCCCGCTTCATTGCTCCCGCGATTTCGTCATCGTCTCTCTACGACGCTATCCCATTCCTTTGTCGTCGGTGTATAGTTGGAGGAAAAGACTCACAGACGTTGGTACTCACCCGTAAGCTCCTCTATGCTGGTCATTCTGATTAAAGCAAAGGCAAATGCATTTCTCTACTTTATTTATTTGTTTTCTCGATTTTGAATGTTTATCCCATTGATGCGAACATCCTCCTCCCGAGTTTGGTGGATCTCCATTGTTCATCCTCTTCCCTAGAATGAGTTCGTTGTGACCTCCATTTGGAGAACGACCCAGATCAAAAAATGAATCTAGGTTTTTGATTGCTAGGTTTTGGCCGATCTCCATTGTTCATCCTCTTCCCTAGAATGAGTTCGTTGTGACCTCCATTTGGAGAACGACCCAGATCAAAAAATGAATCTAGGTTTTCGATTGCTAGGTTTTGGCCCGATCCCTTTGCCTACATCAGATCTTGCTCTAAAAACATTTAACAGTAGATTCCAAATTCGCGCAGAATCCCATTCTAAAAGCTTTTTTCTTTCTCATTCATCAACTTCGTATGCCTCTCCAGATACGCACGTTTGGGACACCTGCATCTACAACTACGATTCTCTCCCCGCATGACTCTCCAAACATTTGTAATAGTCTTGATGTTAGAATAAGGCTCCCCCCTGGCTCGTGCGACGTTCGTGAGTCCTCCGTCGCGTCTTCTAGCAGGGGACCATCAGCATCCAGCCGCACCTCCCAAGTGGCCTTTCCTCCTTGGTCACCACGGCCGCCCGCCCCCCATCGCCATACCACCCAGGAGTACAATGATCTGCACGGAAAGGGTTTGTGCGTTCGCTATAAACAACCATATTCTCTGACACATGTCTGTCCACTGAAGGAGATGCGGGTCCTCATGTGTGTTGAAGAGGATGAGGTGACGACTGCTGAACTGGACACCCTACTGCTAGACGATGATCCTCCTGAACAGCCGACGCAGCTCAGCCTGCAACGTTTAGAGCTTTCGTGTTCTTCTACGAGGGGCATCTCAGGACCCCGCACCATGAAGCTCCAGGAACGACTCCAGGGAACACCGGGGGTGTTCATGATCGATAGTGACGTGAGCCACAACTTTATCTCCTACGACTTCGTAACGCACTTGCAGTTGCCGTCAGATTTGACACAGAGTTTTGTAGTTCACCTCGATGATGGCGGTCAATTGCCGACTCTAGGCCTATGCCATGACCTCTCTCTTCAGTTGGGCGAGTTACCGCCCCCAAAAATTTTCATGTTTTCTACTTAGATGTGGTCAACGCCATTCTGGGCATCATCTGGTTGCAGACTTTGGGTGACATCAAAGACTGCAACAGTTATTGGAAAGGCATGATGCGACACGTGGAGGAGTTCGTGGTAGCATCCCTCGTCTACCAACGCTCGAAGTACGAGGCCGCATTTCCGGGAGGCCTACTGCATCCCTTGCCCATTCTTGATCTCATATGGGAAGATGTGGCGATGGATTTCAGCACGCGCCTCCTGCAATCCTTAGGGTACGACTGCATCCTAGTGGTGTTGGACCGATTGTCCAAATACGATCACTTTATAGCCTTGCGCCACACAATTACAACACCAACGGTGGTTGAGGAATTTATTTCTGGCAAAGTCCTCGACTACATGGTTTTCCTCGATCCACCGTCAGCGATCACGATCCGGTTTTCATGAGTTCCTTCTGGCAAGAGTTTTTCAAACTCCAAGGCATACAGCTCCAGATGAGTTCGGCTTACCACCCCCAGACGAGACGGGCAGTCCGAGGTTACGAACCGCTGCCTGGAGACATACTTGTGTTGTTTCGTCACCGATCGCACCCGTGACTGGAGCAAATGGTTGGGGTGGGCCGAGTTCTCTTACAACACCTCCTTTCAGTACTCAGTCGACATGACCCCCTTCCAGGCTGTCTACGACCGACTGCCGCCCACCTTGATCTAGCACCTTCCGGGAGAATGTCTCGTCGGGGCAGCGCGCACCCAGCTTTTGGACCGGGACGAGATTCTCCGGATCTTAAAGACCCACCTCCACTCACAACAGAAGATGCTCCATCACGCGAACAAGCGTCAGAGGGATATTCAGTTTCAAGTGAGGGACGCGGTATTCGTCAAGCTTCGACCTTACCTCCAGACTTCAGTGGCGTCCCGCTCTCATCACAAGCTAATCGCTCGTTTTTATTGCGCGTTCGAGGTGACTGCTCGCATTGGCGAGGTGGCCAACCGCCTCCGTTTGCCCTCTCATAGTCGCATACATCTAGTCTTCCATGTATCCCAACTCAAGCGGGTGGGAGGAGACCGCCCGGTCGAAGCAATCCTTCCACCATACATGACATCTGACAGCTCCACCGTTTACCTTCCCGAGGCAATCTTGGAACGCAAACCCGTCACTGTGGAGGGTCGGGTCCGAGATCAAGTTCTGGTTGCATGGTGCCAACGACCCCACTTCGACGTAGTTGGATCGTGACGACTTTCGCAACCAGTCTCCAGAGTATTGCCTTGAGGACAAGACAAATTTTCTGTTATGTTATTTTATTTCTTTGTTTTGTTAATTTATTTTATTGTTGTACTTTATTTTCGTTTCTCTTTGGGCAGGAGAGGTTATATAACTCCCGACCTCTTCCCTTGTGGTCTGGTCTTGTATTTGGATTTTAAAAAAGTTATTGGAGCATAGGGCTGGCCAAGTGGGATCTTCCCCTTGGAGTGTTCTGTTTAATTAGGGTGTAACACACACACACACACGAGCATCTCCACACGAGCTTCGTTTGTTCTTGATGCTCTCGTGAGGGCTTCGCCTGCATCCAGGAGGGTTCCGCCCGTGATTGCTACTCTCGGGTGTGACCGTGCCCGGTCACGACATTCACTCGGCCCCACGTCGCTACTGCAACTCGCGCACCCCAGAGCATAATGACTGAGTGAAGTGCAGTTTACCTGAGGGGAAAATGCGAAGATTGAGCAACGAAAAAAAAACGTTGTGCTCTTATACTAAATTGAAAACTTTAAAAAAACATAATATCCAATCTAAAAGATAAGTATTACATTACACCTCTATATATACAAAAATATGAGAGATCTTAAACCAATATTAGAGGGGTGGGTGGAACAAAAAAGAAAGAGAAAAAAGATGTGTGCTTTTACAATGAGCTTTAATACAATTCAACTGTATCCAAATGTAATTCTAATAAATAGTCCATAAATTATTATATTTATACCTATTTTTCAAATATTTTACTTCCAAGAATGAGTATATAAGAATTCACTTTTAACCTGTGTCTATGAAGGTAGCAATGGAATTTCAAATGCATGAAACAGAAATATAATGTATGTATTCAATTTCATATAGTACAGAGAAGAGTTAAAGAAACCAAGAATGAAATGTTATCACTTCGTACCATAATTTTTGATTTGAGATTTACAGGGCCATCTTTAGTGGTATCACCGAAAGTATCACCATTAAATGATTCATGTACAGTACCACAAATATCACGCTTTCTTTTTTGAGGCAATGCTACTGATGATAACGTAGGGTCGCCCAAAGCAACCACATCCAGAGCAGCATGTTCCAAACCAACGGAGGCTGTTCATGAAGCATCAAAAGATGTTAGGTCATGATCGGTCACTCAAAAACTGAAGCTTTAGACATTGAAAAAGAGAAGAGGAGATAGCTCACGATTCATCTTAAGCTGTCGCACGGCTCTAGATGAATCTGTAGACGGCGATTGAGGAATAGAAATTTTATGAGCAAATTTCTTATTCTGATAACCAAGTAAATGACAATATAGATCCCTGTCCAGGTTGAAGCAGTCAAAAGAGAAAATAATCAGAGGGAGCAAGTCTCATCGTCAATTATTGAAATGAAAATCAAGAGACAAGAATAGCACATTGAAATGAAAATCATGAGACAAGAATAGCACATTAGTGAAAGAAAGTTAAAAGGATATTAGTGTAAAACAAAGGCATCCTCAATCTATTTACTTATGGATTAAGCCAATCAGCAGAGCAGTTATATACTGTTAATCGTGTGAACAGGCCACTCTCTAAAGCAATCATGCATAACGTGAAGAGAAATTTTCAAACCAAAAGATTTATGAAACTTAGAAGTTGTTCGAAACAAATCATGTTGGAAAAAACTATTACTTGAAAGGAGTGTTTATTTCAGTTATTTCAAGCTCTCCCTCTCTCTATATATATATTTATTATATAAGACAATATGCATATCTATACGCTCATATCATGCTTTTAATTACAACCGTATGATTATATTCTAAATGTATCTTACCCCTTTGACTAACTCACGACAGACAACCCCACCCACACTTGCACTATCATCGCACTCATTAACCCTCTCACAATCTTTGAAGAAACATAAATCCCTCTCTGATCTGTCCCTGCCTCCAGAAACGAAGACGAACTACCCTAACCTCCCACATTAGCCTATATCAGCACCCTTCAAATCCTGACGCCCTATGTTGTCGAAGGCGCAAGGCGCACCGGGGCGCAAAGGGCCCCTGGAGCCTAGACGCAAAGGCGCAGGAGCGCGCCTGAGGCACATGAGGCTCAAAAAAAGGGGGAAAGGAAATTGAGCAAATTGGACACCTGATTCGCGCGAATTGGACACCCGATTCCAGCGAATTGGGCGCCCGATTCCAGCGAATTGGGCGCCCGATTCCAGCGAATTGGGCGCCCGATTCCAGCGAATTGGGCGCCCGATTCCAGCGAATTGGGCGCCCGATTCCAGCGAATTGGGCGCCCGATTCCAGCGAATTGGGCGCCGATTCCAGCGAATTGGGCGCCCGATTCCAGCGAATTGGACGCCTGATTCCAGCGAATTGGACGTCCGCGTGCGCCTAGGGGTGCCTCAGGTGCGTCTGAGATCATGTTTTTGCACATCTCAAAAAAACTTTGGGTTAAAAACACCTTGAAAGGCATAGGCCCGAATTTGGTGCGCCTGGGAGCCAGTAAGGCGCGCGCCTAGGCGCGCCTGGGGTACATCGCCCACCTCAGCAGTGCTGAGGCGCGGAGGGATGTGCTCGGTGCGCTCGACGCCTTAGGCGCGCGCCTTGACAACATAGCCGACGCATGTCCGCAAAGGTGTCTGCATCAGGAGCAAATTCCTTTTCTGATTGCATCAACGGGAGCAAATCGGGACTCCTCTTTTACTCGGATCCCAAATCGCATTCACGCCAACCTTCATCTTCCCTAATCCAAAAGGAAAAGATCGCTTTTGTCGGGTTGCTATTCAACCGACCCACACATATCTCCTCCTTTCATTCCCCTACTTCACAGACCTTCCCCTCTTCCGCAAGAGATGAAGATCTTCCCATCTACCTCGCAGGAGACGACAATCTTCCTATCTACCTCGAAGGCAACGAACCCTCTCGATTCATTCTCTAATAACTTAGAACGAAAGCGTCCTCTCCCTCAAATCCTTCTGCATCTGCCTCCGCCTACAACCAAGGCCTACTGCAACCGCCTGATTCCGATGCGTTCCACCGCCACTGACAATCGAAGTCATCTTTGTAGCACCTTATAGATTCAACAAAAATTCTAACAGTTTTATAGATTCACCTGCTGTGAAAGTTCTAAGTCTTTGATATTCCTCTTTGTTTTCTTGACACATGAATTTCCTTTTTCTCAGATACTGATCCAATGTTCCAACTTTTGAAGCCCGGAACCTACATCGACTTTGTAAATCAAATGTTGTCCATTGTTGGGTTTTTTTGTCCATGGTTTTATTCATTTTAATTATTAGTCATTGATTTGTTCGCCTTTGAAAATGGTTTCAAAGATCTGTGGATTTGTGCATGCAGCTATGAAACACGGATACTTCCCCGAAGGCAGCGTACCCATAACAGATACGTATCTGGTATTGGTACGTACCTGATACTCGATGGATACACCTATGCGGACACACTTGGACATCATTCCGCATATTGCGATAGGAGTCTGTTTTTCTAGAGTAAACAAAAATTGGCTCTATGCTAGGAAGCGTTGGTACGTCCAATGAAGTTCTGTATCTGTACCGAGTATGTTTCTGATACTGGTACGTTTCTGTTACAAGTATGTGTATTGAATGTGTTGACACAAGTTATTAACAAAACAACTAACTTGTCTCTAGACTAATCAGAGATTGAAGATGTTGATCTCCAACAATGAAATTGGTCTACAACAATGAAGAAGAAAAAAAAACTGATGAGTAGACTTAAGTTTAATTTTATCTCTTGTTTAAACATATACGGTGCTAAATTTTGTACTATTTATGAATGTTTAAGGTTTGAAAACTTCATGTTATGTTGCATTGATTTGTGCACTTGTACTTCAAGTTATGATTTATGTTTGATGTTTTGAGAACTATTTATTGCACTTGTGATATATATATATTATTTGTTATAACATATTATGTCGTACCGTATCCTTGTCGTTTAAATTTTATTGTACCATGGTAGCGGGTACGTATCGTATCGGTACCCATACCGGTGCTTCCTAGACGTGCATGTTGTGCACGCGTGAGCAAATACTAAGCGCATATTTGGATCTCCCTCTTCCACCACAAGCCCTGTTGGAATGCCATAATGTCTTCAAAGTGATGGTACGCCGATCATTTTCTTTTACATAATATGCAGGAATGTGGTTTTGGCTTCATATAGTTTTCAATTTTTGTCATTTTTATGGCTTGATATAGATTTCAAATTTCATGCTAATTTAATATTGAATTTAGTTTCTTAGAAATTGTATCACTTTGACAACAAGTTTAGATTTTTTGGGAAAAATTTAAAATATTAGATGATTCGTACATGAATTTCATGGAATGATTTAGAAATTCAGAGGTCTTACTAAAACAGGTAAACCCAAAATTTTTAATCCAGATTTCTCAAAAATTTGTAATTTTTTATTAATTTCAAATTTATGATTTTTAATGACTTGTTATAGATTTCAGATTTGTCCATTTTTATGGTTTCATATAGACATCAAATTACATGGAAATTTAATATTGAATCTAGATTCTTAGAAATTGTATCTCTTTGACTTAATTTTTAAGATTATTTGGGAAAATTTTAAAATATTAGATGAATCGAAAATGAATTTCCTGGAATGCTTTAGGAATTTAGATGTTTTAGTAAAGCAGGTGAATCTAAAATTTTTTATCCAGATTTCGCAAAATTTTGGTATTAGTATCTCTGTTTTCATTTTGTATAGATTCAAGTTGATTAAATCTATGTAATTATTCTCTATTAAATTTTATTTATGAAAGTCAATTGATCATTCTAATTCACTAATACTATTAGAAATAAACTTTTAGGTTCTATTCATTTATATATAGTTGGAGCTACAATACAACTTCAAATCATTTTGAATAGAAGTACACATTCAATCCTAGTTCTAAAGCCCAAATTCCATCCAATCAAACAAACTTTTACAGTTTAAAATTTATAGGCGGACTTTTCACTCATATTACAAAAGATGAACAATTGGAAATAACAAAATCATGGATTGAAATTTGTATGCATATCGAGAAAATGAACTAATGGATTCACTCTACGCATTCAAGCTCATATTTCCCAATACTCTATCTAAACAGGTGAGAAGTGATGAAAATAAAATGAAATTGAGATAATTTTCCTATTAGTTCCATGAAATTAAAATTATAAAATTGCAATTTATTACTTAACTCTACAATTTATTTTATTTCCACTCAATGTTGCAGCATCAAAAGAGACACTATATGACCAAACAAAATAATTCAAACTCCTTATATTACAAAGAGAAGGAACTTCAGAAAATTAATCATGCCACTGATGAGAATACCAACTCATTTAGTGAACGGAAGTTATAAAATATCTAAAGTTAAGCAAAGCCGAATTCCTAACTATTGCCAAAATGTAGATTATGAGACCTCCCTTTATAGTTTTATGCAACTCCTCATCCATGGTTTCCATCATTTGCTTTGCATTCATTATTTACTTATAATTTAATTTAAACTACATTGTCCATGTCTTAGCTTCAAGTCTATACCTGAGGATAAACATTTATCTCTCGACTTTGTGCGACCTGTGGATTTGTGTAAGTTACGTCCATGTTAATACTATTTTCACATTATATAAATCATTGTTGTGGATATCGGCCGACATGTCCGACATGTCGGCCGACATGAAGGATTGGGAGCAAAAACGACACAAAACCGGCACAGATTCTGTGTGTGGCGGTTTGAAAAAAGCGGGCCGACATGTCGGTTTTAACCGACATGTCGGCCCCAAAAAAACGCCCGATTTCGGGCGTTTTTTAAGTTTTTTTTTTAATTATTAATTAAATGTGTTATTATTATATTTATAATGAAATGAGCGGGTCGGGTACTGTTTTAACACCCCGACCCCGCTCATTTCATTCACGCTCTGCCCTAGCTCTCCCCGTCGCTCCTGCCCTAGCTCTCCCGCGAGCGCCGGCGACACTATCTCTCTGGCTCTTTCTTCTCCCTGCTCGTTGGTGCCCTCTGGTTCTCTGGTTCTCTGGTGCTCTCTAGCCCGTTGGTGCTCTCCCTCGCGCGCTGTCGGCACTCTATCTCGCTGGTTCTTTCTTCTCCCTACTCGCTGGTGCTCTTTGGTGCGTTGGTGCCATCTGGTTCTCTGGTTCTCTGGTGCTCTCTAGCTCGTTGGTGCTCTCCCTCTCTCGCGCGCTGTCGGCACTCTATCTCGCTGGTTCTTTCTTCTCCCTACTCGCTGGTGCTCTTTGGTACTCTGGTTCTCTGGTGCTCTCTAGCTCGTTCGTGCTCTCCCTCTCTCGCGCGCTGTCGGCACTCTGTCTCGCTGATTTTTCTTCTCCCTACTCGCTGGTGCTCTTTGGTGCTCTGGTTCTCTCTAGCTCGCTGGTGCTCTTTCTTCTCCCTGCTCGCTGGTTCTCTCTCGGCTGGTTCATTCTTCTCCCTACCTCCCCCTCTCATTCTATCGCTCTGCATTTTTTTTGTTGGTTGTTGTGCTAGCTGTCGGCTGTAGCATGGTGGCTGCCTTGTGGGTTGTTACTGGTGGCTGCCGACCCATTTAGTTGTTGGTGGCTGCCTTGTTGCTTTATTTGTCTTATTAGTTGCTGCCGAAAGCTTTCATTGATTGTCCTGCTGCTTTTAATCAACAAATAATTTGAAATACCCCTATTAATAGTGATTTATCCAATTTCATTTTGCAATCAATGATGCATGTATATCCAAGCACATTTTTAGTTGCCCTGCTGCTTTGTGTCTTTTAATAAATAAAGTGTGAGATGCTTTGAAAATTTGAATAAAGTGTTAGATACTTTAAAATTTTGAATGATAGTTATAACTTTGTATACTAGTATACTACTGAGAATGTAAAATTTTGTTAGATAAATAAAGTATTGCATGGATAATATAAAAGATATCTGAAGATCTAACGATCTTATGAAGTTATGGGGCTTTTATGATGTTGATTTTTTTTCAACTAGCAATTTTTCTCGTGATATAGTTATGTTAAATATTTTTTCATTTCATTTAACTAATATTATTTTCATTTTGTGTCCTATTAGAATGACTTCTTCTGCTGGTTCTAGTGAGGCTCCCGTATCTCTGGTACCAACCGGTAGAGATCTGTTCTGGGCATTTGGTGAGAAGTTGGTAGACATCTCGGGATCCATTGACAGCTAAAAATGTTGATTCTGGAATGGTACAAGAGCGGATGGTAAATGTTGATGCTGAGGAGGATGAAGATGAAGATGACGATGATGAAGTCTTTCCTGGTGAGGGGCTGACATGGGCGCAAATTGGCAATATAGTCGACGCTGATCATGATAAAATGAGACCTCAAAGATTAGCTACAAGCAAAGAAGTGGCAATTAGTTATCAAAGGGGAAAGAGAAAAATATCTGAAATGGACGAGGGAGATCTAGAGGGTTCATCGGATGAAGATCATATTCTATCTACTCTGCCAACTATAGATGAGTTTTCAGGTGATGAATAATGAGGTATGTTTGAGTTTTCATATTTAAAGTGTTGTATGTTAAATGCTACATATAGATTTTAATATTTAAAAGTTCAATAGGCTGTAAAATAGGTAGTACTGTGATATGTATAAAAATTAAAAAATAACATGTAATTACATATATAATTAATTAAATATTAAAATCCGATATATGAAATATCCCCGATATATCCCTCAATATATAAAAAACCGACATGAAAACCCAAACCGACGTGTCCCCGACATCCGACATCTGCAACATTGATATAAATATAAAACTTTATGAAGCATTCCGAAACATATAAAGCTAATGTGGGCATGCAAATATTAATAGTGCCAAATAGCTTTTCTTATTCTTCTTTCTTCCCTGGTGAAGCTCAGAACCATCTTTAGTTAGTTTTTAATTTTTGTGGTACAAAATAGCTTTGTTGAAAATAAACATTTCAAGATCATGACTTCAACCACCACATGGCTTCACCCACCATTACTCTGCTTACAAAATTCATGCTATGTTGGATGTTAGGGTTCTATTTGACCTTGTTATGTTGGTTGTCAATTGATATTATTCTCATGGTAAAAGGACATTGTTTACTGATATGAAATTAATCTATTTTTTTGACGTGATTTAATCATCGAACTTTGGGTTGGTCAGGCAAGAATGAAAGCCAAAAGTGATTTTATGAGAGACTTATTTAAAAATTACAAAGAGTTGCAGACCTCTCAAATTGATGCCTTCTTTCACAGGTCATTAATGACAGGTTTGGCATCATTGATGGCTTGATGACCACGGTGCATGCAATCACCGGTCTATCAAATAGCTTTTCTTAATTTTGCATGTCAATTTTTTTTTCCGTTTTTGTGATGATTGACATCGTTGAGTACTTTGAAACCAAGCTTGAAGATTGAATATATTTGTCCGGTCTCTTACATGTGCCTCCTTGACAGCCAGGCTCCACTGCATTGTGTTCACAAATGAAGGTATGATGTGATATGGATTCAATGGTGTATAGCACATCTGCCGTATGATGACATTATATCATGCATTATTACGCTTTTGTTTTTATTTCATGATTTTTTTATAATTTTATTTTTGTTTTCTTATGATTTATAGCCAGGCAGATTTCAGCCTTTTCTTAGGATTTATAGCTTGGGCCTTCATATGAAGTGCATTCTGATTTCCTCTCGGAATGTAGAGGTTCACACAGTCTCACGGAATGTGTGTGTGTGTGTGAGAGAGAGAGAGAGAGCAAATGATTTCTGTCTTCAAAGCAATGTGAGATCGGGAGTCTTCTCTTGTTCTGAAGGAAACCCCGGCTCTGGAATCGTTGGCAAAACAAGAAGAGCAAATGAAGTAGAAGGTAAGCTCTACAAATCTATACTTTTAATAAAAAAATGTTAATAAGAGCCCTAGAATATTTGCTCCGGAGATTGTAGATCGTCGATTCTGGTTGAAATCTCGCTAATCTCCCCCACGACCGTATTTCACGATCCTTCATTTCACGCTCTTCATTTCATTTCAGCCAGACAACTCACGCTCTTCCAGTAGAGTTTGAGAATGGGAAAGATTCTATTTCTCATACCCTAATACAATGGTAGGCGATATATAGGATAAGTGGCACGTGACCAGTGTTGTGGATATTGGCCAACATGTCGGCCGACATGAAGGTTTAGGAGGTAAACCGCCACAAAATCGTTTTAAAATCTGGTCGTGGCGTTTTGAAAAAAACGGGCCGATATGGGCATATCGACTGTTTTTTAATTGATTTTTTTATTAAACCCGGTTGTTTTAACTCCTTCGCTGTTTGAACACTCCCCGGCCCCGCTCATTTCATTTCACTCCTCTCCTGCCCTAGCTCTCCCCGTCGCTCCTGCCCTAGCTCTCCCTCGCGCGCTGTCGGCACTCTATCTCTCTGGTTCTTTCTTCTCCCTGCTTGCTGGTGTTCTCTGGTTTTCTCTAGTTTGTTGGTGCTCTCCCTCTCTCGCGTGTTGTTCACACTTTATCTCTCTGGTTCTTTCTTCTCCCTGTTCGATGGTGCTCTCTAGCTCTCTGATTCTCTGGTGTTCTCCCTCTCTAGCTCGCTGGTTTTCTGATTCTTTCTTCTCCATGGTCGCTGGTGCTCTCTAGCTCTCTGGTTCTCTGGTGCTCTCCCTCTTTAGCTCGCTGGTGCTTTCAATCTCGGCACTCTCTCGGCTGGTGCATTCTTCTCCCTACCTCCCCCTCTCATTATATCGCTTTGCATTTTGGTTTTTTTTGTGTTGGTTGTTGTGCTAGCTGTTGCTATGGTATCTTGTTGCTTTGCGCCCTACTGTCTTATTGTCCAGCTGCCCTGCTGCCTTATTGTCCAGCTGCCCTACTGCCTTGCTCCTTGCTGCCTTATTTGTCGGTTGTAGCATGGTGGCTGCCTTGTGGGTTGTTGCAATCAATGACTCGTTTAGTTGTTGGTGGCTGCAAGGTTGCCTTATTAGTTCAGCAAGGCATGGTGGTTGCCTTGTGGCTGACTTGCTGGTTATAGCATGGTGGTTGCCCTGTTGACTTATTTGCCTTATTAGTTGTTGCCTTATTTTTATTTGACCCGTTTATTAATCAACAAATGATTTGAAATACCCCTATTAATAGTTATTTATCCAACTTCATTTTGCTATCAACGATGCATGTATATCCAATCACATTTTTAGTTGTCTTGCTGATTTGTGTCTTTTGATAAATAAAATGTGAGATGTTTTGAAAGTTTGAATGATACTTGAATGCTTTGTTCATTTTGTTGGATACTTTGAAAGTTTGAATGATGGTTATAACTTTGTAGTTTGTATGTTAGTATACTACTGAAGATGCAAAATGTTGTTGGATAAATAAAATATTGCGTGGATAATATAAAAAATATCTGAAGATCTAACTATCTAATGAAGTTATGAGGTTTTTCTGATGTTGATTTTTTTCAACTAGTAATTTTTCTCATGATGTAGTCATGTAAAATAATTTTTCCATTTCATCTAACTAATATTAATTTCATTTCTTGCCCTATTAGAATGGCTTTTTTTGCTGGATCAAGTGAGGTTCCTGTATCACTGGTACCAACCGGTAGAGATCCGTTCTGGGCATTTGGTGAGAAGTTGGTTGCAAACGACACCAATCAAATCAAATGCAACTACTGCAAGAAGACAGTGAATGATGGAATTACACGTTTCAAGCATCACTTGACTGGGTGGGAGGGTAAGGTTAAGTCATGCCCTCAGGTTCCCGCCGACGTGAAGGCGTAGTCGGCCCTAAACTCAAATTTAGAGAGTAAGAGAGCTAAAAGTGCTAAGTTTCAAGCAATCTTGAATGAGGTGGTTGTTGGAGGAGTCCATGATGATCAAGAAGAGGACACTAACATACGTAGGAGCACAGGTTCAAAGGGTCCAATGGACCAATTTATTCATTCAGTTGTCGAGTCTACCAAGGGAAAAGATTCCCAACAGAGCACGATAGAGAGTAAGTACAAAAAAAGCCAGAGATGAAGCTGTCGTGTACATAGGTAGACGGGCATATGAAAACAGGATCCTGTTTAACGCCATATGTAATTCATCCTTCAAGCAGATAGCGCATGTCATTGGGTTATGCAGACCTGGGATGAAGATCACAACATTTTATGAGTTGAGAGACAATTTTGCGAGGGGAGGAGAGAGGACGAAGGAGATGTTGGGCACATTCACGCAGACCTGCAAATTGAATAGTTGCACTACCATGACCTATGCGTGGACAGATCGGAAGGGTAGGAGCGTGATGAATATCATGATACAGTGTAGTTCCGGAGTGACACTCTGGCTTTCGAAGAATGTCTCCTCCACACACAATGGAAAGTTTACCTTTGACTTCTTGGATTAGGTGATTGATAGCCCTGAGAGCCCAGAAGAGGGCAGTATCTTGCAAATTGTGACAGATAGTGCGTTTAATAATATGGCTGCTGCAAAACTTATGTATTTGAAAAGGCCTAAGATTTTTTCGACTTATTGTGCGGCTCACACTATTAATCTACGGTTACAAGATATAGGAAAATTGAAGCCAATAAAGAGTGTTATTTCCTTGGGCCGCGGACTCTCAATCTTCATCTATGGTCACACCATCTCTCTCGACATGTTTAGAGAGTCAACAAAGGACTTAGACTCTCATGAGCTTATTCGACCAGGTGTGACTAGATCCGCTACATCGTTTCTATCTTTAGAGAGCATCTTAGAGAAGAAGAATCAATTGAGAGGTCTATTCACATCTGCAAAGTGGGTTGCAACAAAGTTGGCCAATAGTGTCTGGGGAAAGCAAGTAAAACTATTACATCTTTATTCATTTCATTTAAAATATATGTTTTGAAAGTTACCCTTCATAGTATTTTCTTAATAATTTATTTTGCATATGGTAGGTTGCAATGATAGTGATGAGCGTTAGATTTTGGGCGAATGTCAAGCTAGATGTTGGTATATTCACACCATTTGTGAAAGTTTTGAGAAGAGTCGACGGGGATACACTATCCATGGGGTGATTATATGGGGATATCAAAAAAGTTAGGGAAGAGGTTGTTGTTGTTCTCGATCACCAAGAGAACAAATATCTTCCTATATGGAAGTTGTTTGATAGCAGATGGGAGAAGAAGATGAACAACCCTCTATACCTTGCAGGTTATTACTTAAACCTAAATTTTTATTATTTTTGTCGAGTGGAGATTGAATAGCCCTTTGCACTTTGCAATTTATTATTTAAACTCATATTTTTATTATTCCTGTCGAGTGGAGATTGAGGCTGACAGAAGATTTATGAGTGGTTTTGTTGAGTGTCTCTCAAGGATATATATGAAAGATCCTTCTACACAGGATCACATCAGTGCTGAGTTTGACATTTACCAATACCAACAAGGGTTATTTGATAAAGAGATGACAAAGAGACAACTACAAAATCTCAACTTAAATCCAGGTACATTTTAATATATATATTTATTAACTTTAATGATGTATTTATGTATAATAATTAATATATTGTGTTGTCATTTTAATTTTCACAGTACAATGGTGGAGGCTTAATGGTGCTAATACGTCGTACCTTAAAACTATGGCTATGAAAATTTTAAGTCTGCCTACTTCATCATCTAGCTGTGAGAGAAACTGGAGCACCTTCGAGATGGTATGCATTAATTTAGTTATTTAGTTAAATATTAATATCTTATTATATGATGGTATGTGTAGAAAGTAATGGGCAAGCCTTGTAGATCCTTCTTCATGTGTAAAATACAAATGAGAGTACAAATATATAGGAGAAGAGAGGGAGAAATAATCCTATACAAGAGATGTGAGACTAAATAAGAGGAAGGAATTGAGCCTATAAATTAGTCTTTACATCAATATTTCATATATCATCTAACACTCCCCCGCAAGCTAGAGCGTACAATTCGTAGGCACCAAGCTTGGACAAGAAATGGTAATATAACTTGTGAGGTAAAGCCTTGGTGAGGATATCAGCAACTTGCCCAGACGCAGGAACATGTTCAAGCTTCAGCTCTTTTGATTGGACATTTTCCCGAACAAAGTGACAATCAACCTCAATATGTTTTATTCGCTCATGGAACACAGGATTCTTGGCAATGTGTATTGCAGCTTGACTGTCACAAAACAAGGTTGAAGGTGAGGTCAATTTAACTCCCAAATCTACTAGGAGACTTTCAAGACAGGTTAGTTCAGAAGTAACAACCCTCATTGCACGGTACTCAGCCTCAGTAGACGAGCGGGCAACTACAGTCTGCTTTTTACTCCGCCATGTGATGAGATTTCCTCCAAAGTATGCACAGAACCCAGTAATAGACCGCTGATCATCCAACGAGCCCGCATAATCGGCATCTGAGTATGGAATAAGAGAAAAGGAGGAAGATGACTTATATACAAGTCCTTGCCCAGGGGAAGTCTTCAGATATCTGAGAATGCGTTCCACAGCCTGGAGGTGAGAGATATGTGGGGTATGCATAAATCGGCTGACCACACCAACCGCAAATGATATATCGGGTCTTGTAACTGTTAGGTAGATCAACTTTCCCACAAGACGGCGATAGTATTCCCAATTCGGGAGTAGAGAATCCTCCTCAGATCCCTGAGCACGCAACATGTGGTTTACCCCCATCGGGGTATCCGCAGGTTTACAACCCGAGAAGTCAGCATCATGCAAAAGGTCAATGCAATACTTACGCTGAGACAAGACTAAGTCATCGGGTCGTCGTGCTATTTCTAGTCCAAGAAAGTATCGAAGATTTCCCAGATCTTTGATTTGAAAGATAGAGTTCAGGTGTTTCTTCACATGTTGTATTCCGGCGGAGTCATCACCAGTGATCAGAATATCGTCCACATAAACCAGAAGTATTATGGTCCTTGTTGATTGGTGACGAGTGAAGAGAGAAATCTGCCAAACTTTGTTTGAAGACAACCTCATGAACGGCCTTGCTGAATTTCTCAAACCATGCCCGGGGAGACTGTTTGAGAGCATAAATAGATTTGCGAAGCAAGCATACACGAGACTCCTCGTGGTCTCAAACCCGGGTGGTTGATGCATGTAAACTGTTTCAAGAAGATCGTCATCCAGCTGATGGAGGAGCCACTGACGATGAATAGCTAAAGAGAGGACCTGAACCGAATTCAATTTGGCGACCGGGATAAAGTTTCCTCATAATCAAGGTCATACTGTTGAGTAAAACCCCGAGCCACAAGCCGAGCTTTCAAGCGGTCAACTGTCCAATCCGCAACATGTTTGATAGAGAAGATTCACTTGCAGCTAACGTAACTGTGACCAAGAGGAAGAGCCACAAGATCCCAAGTGTGATTACTCAACAGAACTGTCATTTCTTCATCAATGGCGGCCCGCCACCGCGGATGCCAGAGGGCGTCCTGCACAGAGGTAGGTATAGAAATAGAGGAGAGAGAGAGCAAAGGTAAGGAGATGCGGAGAGAGCCAGTGTAGAGAGACATAGTTGGCCATGGGATGTGCTGTCGAGGAGGAGGCCGGATCAACAGGCCGCGAGATTACACCGGTAGAGGAAGACTGCTGCAGGGCGTCTGGACGAGAAGGACGACGAGTGTACACTTGAATGACAGGAGGTTTGGAGGGGACTGGTGGTGTTGGGGAAACCGGGATGAGAGGAGATGTGGACTGGTGTTGCAGAGGGGTTGGGAGAAGTGGGGGATGTGGAGACGTGACGGGTATGATGGGACGAGGTAGCGGAGGAGGAAGAAGGGGATCGGAAGGGCTGGTGTGATATGGTTGGTCTTCTTGAAAGGAGACATCAGCAGACACAACCACCTTACCAGTGGTACAATTAAAGCAGACATACCCCTTCTGAGTGCGAGAGTACCCAACAAACATAGCTTTGCTAGCACGAGAGGCTAGCTTGTCATTGGAAGGACCAAGACGGTGGACATAACAAGTACACCCAAACACACGAGGTGTGAGAGAGAAGAGAGTTATGGATGGGTAAAGGAGAGTAATGGGCGCCACAAAATTGAGGACAGACGAAGGCATGCGATTGATGAGATGACAAGCAGTAGAGATGACAAAATTCCAGTAGAGGAGAGGAACCTGTATTTGGATCATAAGAGATCGAGCCACATCAAGGAGGTGGCGATTTTTCCGTTCCGCTACGCCATTCTATTGATGTGTATAAGCACACGAAGTCTGATGTATAATACCGAACTCAACACACAGGTTGGAGAAGGTGTGACCAGTATATTCTCGAGCATTGTCCGTACAAAGGGTTTTGACACAAGTAGAAAACTGAGTGCGCGTTTCGGTAAGAAACGCACGGAACGTAATCGTGAGTTCGGTACGATCATGAAGTAAATACAACCAGGTAACCCGCGAGTAATCATCTATAAAGGTAATAAAGTATCGATGCCCCAAGAGACTAGGAACCTTATAAGGCCCCCAAATATCAGAATGCACTATGGATAAAGGAGAATCGCTCAGAGTGCATGAAGGAGAAAAGGAGACACGGTGTTGTTTACCGAAGATACAGGATTCACAAAAGAACTCTTGTAGAGAGATAGTAGGAAAAGCTTTCTTGAGAATTGGGAGAGGGGCATGCCCAAGACGGCGATGCCAATCAGTGGTGGAGACAGAGATGAGAGAAGAGGTGAAAGCAGTGGGAGGAACGTCGAGAAGATATAGCCCATTAGACAGTCGTCCTCTACCAAGTATAGTCTGCGTCAGTCGATCCTGCACCACAAAGAAAGAGCGTGAGAAAGTAACACAACAATCAAAGTCTTGCGTAAGACGGCTAACAGAAAGAAAGTTAAAAGAAGAGCCCAGAACATGAAGAACCGAGGATAAGGAAAGAGAAGGAGTAAGGGACAGATTAGCAGCACCAGAAACCGGGAGCGTGTCACCATTGGCCACAGTGATGTGCTTGGGGTAAGAAGTATCCAAATATTTGGGCGGCGGCTGCGGAGAGAGATGGTGTGTAGCACATGAGTCCACAATCCAGTGAGAGCTGTGTGAGAGACGCGATATACCTTCCTGTAAGATTGAGGCTACGGAGCCAGAGGGGCGACTAGCCACCCCTTGAAGCTGATGAAGTTGAGCACGCAATGCAGCAATATCATCAGCAGTGTTCAAGGCGGATGCCATAATCCTGATCTGCGACTAGGCACGGAAACCGGTCGGCAAGGATGTATGCGGCTTGCCGGACAGAACCAGCGGCTACCACCGAGGAAGCACGGAGAACTGCGATCAACTGCGAGAAGATGCAGGCAGCAGCCAGAAGCAGAGGCCGCAGCGAGAACCAGGCCGCAGCGGCCAGCAGCAGCGGACTGAAGCAGGAGCCCGCTGGGAAGAGGGCGAGCAAGAACCCTGAAGGGCAGGCCGCGACGACTAGAGCAAAATGCGAGGACAGGCTGCAAGACGCGATTTGAGATAGGCCGCGGCGGACTGGACCAGTCCGCAAGAAGGGGAATCGCAGCGGAACTTGAACGACACGCGAGAAGAGAGCCCGCAGCGGTTAGGAGCAATCTGCGGCGGGATATAACAAGAGACCGCGAGCGAGAAGAGAGCTCGGTCTGGACGGGTAGAAGCTCGCAAGGTAGGAGAGAAGCAGCGGACAAGAGGAGCAGTCCGCAAGAGGGGAAGAAAGCCTGCAGCGGACTGGAGCAGTCCGCAAGAAAGGAAGAAAGCCCGCAGCGGACTGGAGGAGCTCGCAGCGGACTGAATTAGAACAGCAGGGAGAAGTGGACCCTATAGGACAGAGAGAGGAGGCTATAAGAAGCCCGAGGAGGAGGGTGGAACCACAAAGATGAAGAGGAAGCGGAGGCAAAAAAAAAAGCCGCAGAAGACAGCAGCCCGCAGGTAGCTAAGCGGAGAAGAGCGGATAGACTGAGCAGGCCGCAGGAGAGCGCAGGACGCAGGAGATCAGAGGAAGGTGGATAAAGTGTGGAGTCCGCCGGAGGACGCAGTAGATAGAAGGCCGCGGGAGATCGCATGTCGTAGGAGAGCGCAGGCCGCATGAGAGACTGTGGAGTCCGCGCGAGGCAACGAGTCCCTCTGATACTATGTAGAAAGTAATGGGCAAACCTTGTAGAACCTTCTTCATGTGTAAAATACAAAAGAGAGTACAAATATATAGGAGAAGAAAGGGGGAAATAATCTTATACAAGAGATGTGAGACTAAAGAAGAGGAAGTAATTGGGCCTATAAATGGACATTTACATCAATATTTCCTATATCATCTAACAGTATGCATTATTTATTTTTTTAAAAAATTTTGTAGATACATTCTAAAAAGAGAAATAAACTTGATAGCAAAAGATTGAACGATTTAGTATTTGTAAAGTTCAATGCTTTGCTGAAGTCAAAATATTCAGAGACATCTCGAGATCCATTGACAACTAAGAACGTTGATTCTGGAATGGTACAAGAGTGGATGATGAATGTTGATCCTGAGGAGGATGAAAATGAAGATGGTGATGATGAAGCTTTCCTGGAGAGGGGCTGACATGGGAGCAACTTGGAAATTTAATCGACGTTGATCATGATGAAAGGAGGCCTCAAATACTAGCTACAAGCAAAGAAGTGACAATTAGTTATCAAAGAAGGGGAAAGAGAAAAGTATCTGAGGTGGGCGAGGGAGATCTAGAGGGTTCATCAGATGAAGATCATATTCTCTCTACTCTGCCGACTATAAATGAGTCTTTAAGTGATGAAAAATGAGTTATTTTGAAATTTTGATCTTAAAATCACTAGTTTTACAAATTTTCATTTTTAAAGAGTTGTATGTTAAATGTTACATATAGCTTTTAATATTTAAAAGTTCAATAAATTGTAAAACAGCTAATACTGTGACAAGTATAAAAAATAACATTTAATTACATATATAATTAATTATTAAAATCTGATATATAAAATATTCCCGATATATAAAAATCGACGTGTCCCAGACATCCGACATCTGCAACATTGCACGTGACATATCACGTGTAAAGTGCAGCGGAAAATAAATAAATAAAATACATATATTAAACTCTTCCCCGCAAGTTGAGAGTATATATCAATCATTCCCAACTTGACAGTATTGTCCATAAAGCTGTCATGGCTTAATCCTTTGGTGAAGACGTCGACTAGTTGATCTTGAGAATTCACAAAAGATGTATACAGTATACATATTGCTCATGTCTAGATGATATTTGATGAAATGACTGTAAACTTCAATATGCTTGGTCCCATCATGTTGAACCGGATTGTGTGCAATATTGATGGTGCCTTTGTTGTCGTAATAAATTGTAACATGTTTGTTCACCATGAGTCCCACATCCTGGAAAATTGTCTTCAACCACAATCCCTCACATACTTTATGTTCCATAGCCCTATATTTTGCTACGACACTTGAGTGAGCAACAACATTTTGTTTTTTGTTATTCCAATATACAAGATTTCCACCCACAAATGAGCACTACCCGATAGTAGATTTTCTATCATCTTGTCCACCAACCCAATCAGCATCTGTAAACACTTCACTTTTTAAAGGTTGATTAGCAGAGAATAGAATCTCACGTCCTGGAGACTTCTTAAGGTATCTTAA
This sequence comes from Platanthera guangdongensis, assembly GCA_039583875.1. Classification (NCBI taxonomy): domain Eukaryota; kingdom Viridiplantae; phylum Streptophyta; class Magnoliopsida; order Asparagales; family Orchidaceae; genus Platanthera; species Platanthera guangdongensis. The sequence continues at coordinate 20,562,428 of CM077164.1, forward strand.
CACCCGATATGGACCCTGTTGATGACGAATTGTGAGAGTTTATGAATCTACGTAGGATACTCACGACATACGTAATATTAGAGCGAATATGAGATAAGCATGTGTCTCCCAACCAATCGTTGGTACTTGAGATGCCAGCTTTCTCCCCTTTAGTACCAGCATCACTCTTGTGATTAGCCTCAATGGGTGTATCCACGGGAGCACACTCAAGCAAACCGGTTTCCACCATGAGATCAAGGGTATACTTTCTCTGAGAGATGAGGATCCCTCGACGAGACCTTACTACTTCAATCCCCAATAAATATTTCAACTTTCTCAGATGTTTGACTTCGAATTCTTTGCCCAACTGTTCTTTCAAGTGCATGATATCCTCTAGGTCATTTCCTGTAATGATGATGTCATCCACGTATACAATGAGTATCGATATTTCAGTTCTACATGTCCCAAAGTACTTTTTGAAGTCAAAGGAGAACTACCATACGTAGGAAATAAGATGAGGAAGCAACAAACTTTCTTCAATAATGCTCTTCCCAGGAAGGATCATTCTCTCATGCTTGTTTCCATCATTTTATGAGATGTTTGATATATGAATTTCTGTTAAATTTCAATTTCTAACCAGACAAAAGCTAGTATATCTAATGCTCAATGAAAATCAAGATTATACAAAACAATTACTAAAATCTATTATGAATGGAAATGTAATGGCAATCACACCAAAAATGATATGTCTTAACATAGTGCGGTGCATTTTAAACAATTCAAACAGCTCTTTTGGTGTCCTGTGCCCAAAATTAAGAAAAAGCACAAGAAAACAGCTCACCAATACTCATAGGTCATTTCCTTTAAACGCATCTCAAGCTTTTGGTAAATGCCTGACCTCTCAAAATCTTGCTTATCATGTGTAGGCTTGATAAAATTTGCCTCAAGCACCCCTGAAAAATATTTTCATTTTGCAGAAGTTGACGATTAAATAGACATGGCTTCAAAAATAATCCAGAGATAAAATTGAAAATGTGGTGATGCAAATAAATGGAGAACATGTTAAGGTTTTTACCAACAACACCTCTGCCTTTGCCATACGAGTTGTGGGCAACCTTCCAAAAGGGCTATAGACAATAAAAAGCCAAACATATATGAGACAGCTATAACATGCTAAATACAATCATGAATGCTAAAAATAAAGCTGTCAAAGACATGGGAAAATTATATTTGATTAAAATTCTTTGTTATAGATGCTTGTGTTGACCCATGAATGTAGATCAAAATTTCATTGATTTTGATGACAGGAAAAAAGTGAAAATGTTAAATGAAATATAAATGTGGTGGAAGGGAGAATGCTTGATGGACATGGTAATTGGAAACATACATGTGAAGAGAGATTTCTTTCTTCTACACAACTTGTAGGGAAAGGGAGAGGGGGCTGAGGATTTTGAAAAAAAATCTACAGTAGGTATTTGCATGCATGGACATAAGGGCCGAACAAGGGATAGGTAAATGGAGAAGGAATTTTCCCCCTTTCCTCCTCTATCAACATAGGTGATGAAACCAAGGAGGAGCTGCTACATACGCTCTATCCATCATATCTGTGTTTGAGCAAAAGTATAATATGAGAAATATAATATGAGAAAGGCCATATTTTAGAATTCAAATTTATTTGCTTTATCAGTTGTTTGCTCAACCAATGGTACAAAATACATAAAGTCGGAATAATCCTACATTTGAACTAAAGCAGAAGTGGAAATCAATTACATTCTATCAACAAAAACAACATTCTCTTCAACATTTTCAATGACATGTCTTACTGGAAAAAAAAGGTAGTGAAGTAGGAGTGAGGAGTTCGAATTCACAATTTACATTAATCTTTGGTGCAGCACAACCACCTTATAGAATGTTTGATGTTTTTGGTGCAGTTAATGCATTGCATTATTGTAGAATTCACTCCACATGTCTGTCGATGTCATTTTCGGAAGTAAGTCATGCCATCACCATCTATAAGAAATATATAGTTTTGTATGACTGCTAATATATCAGAATATTTTAGGAAATATTGCAGATATCCCGATATAATACAGAGTAAAGATTGTATGTATCATTATGAGACCCATCAAAAATGTTGAAACATGAGAAATATTGAATTAAAAATAATTTATGCCTACAAGAATTTTTTGAAGATACTATTCTCATATTTGTTAACTGTTATTGTTAGAAAACCTTAATTTTGCTAATTATTATTGCTAGAAACATTTTAGTTTGTAAATTGTTTTCACTAGAATCTAAAAATATTTTAACATTTTATACATTAGTATATATAGAAGTTCAAAGTTCAAATTATATATCCTATATATAGACACACACACACATATATGCACTAGCGGTCGAGCATGAGGCTTCGCCAGTGCCAGGAGCACAGGCTGTGCCCATGCTCTTTTGAATCTTGTAAATACATAAATTTAAAACATGGGTAAACTTGGAATAATGAATGTTACACCATTATATACATACATACATTACACTATGGCAGGCACGACCTCTGCCCCTACAACCAAACATGACAGTATTCCGACCTTGACAGTGTACGAGGAACCCTAAGTGCCGCCGCGCGACAGTACTCCGGCCACGACATTGCCCCGGTGCGACGGTAAGGGGATGTTCAACATTTATTTCCAGAACCTAAACTCTTACGCAACATGTCGTTCTTAACTCCACAAGAATCAACACAACCATCAGTTCTTAGTGAATCCACAATAACGGTTCTGAGGCAAGAACCCCGTACCAAGGGGTCAGTTACCCACAATATACGACAATCAATATTTTTTGCAACCGACAATGCCTCAACATCCATCGTTTCACACAGCACACTGGGTCAACCTGCAATAATAAGACAATCCACCACAGATCCGGCTTGGACACAAGCTCGTCATAGCCAGGTTCGCGTTTCATTTCTGTAAAAAAGAGATAAATAAAAAACAAATTTTATTGCTCCAAACAGATAAACAATACAAATGTATTCCCCCTTATTTATAGAAACTGGGGCAGAAAGCAGAATACAACAAGCGATGTGAGACTAAATACAAGTTGCGTGGTCTATGCGGTTTGACTTCGTCAAACCGCAAAATTATACAACGGAGAATACAACACTGAGAAGCCGTGAGCTTCAACTGAGGAAAGACTCGAGACCGCTACTGTGGGATGGCACCAGACCGCTGCTTCGGATTACCACCAGACCGCAGCTGTGGATAGCCACTTGACCACAATCGTGGGTTGCCTCCAGACCGCTGGAGCGGGAAATCCCCAGATCGCCACTGCGGGTTGTAACTGCAGCTAGGGAGAAGCCACCAGACCGCAACTGCGGATAGCCACCTGACCACAATCGCGAGTTGCCTCCAGACCGCTGTTGCGGGAAATCGCCAGATCGCCGCTGCGGGTTGTAACCAGGCCACAGCTACGGAGAAGCCATCAAACCGCAACTTCGGGCACACACCTGACCACAGTTGTGGTTAGCCACCAGTCCGCAGCTACATATTGCCAACAGGTCGCAGCTGCGGTTGCCCAGCGGACTCTGATCCGTCAAACCGCTGATTTGTCAAACCGCCAGGGCTACAACCAAACAGATCGCAACCTCTCTTTGCAAAACCAAACAGCCCGATCATTGAAATCAGTAGACCGTTGCGACTAGACAACAAACCGCCCGGTCTCCTCAAGTTTCAATAATTTCCAAGATTCACAATCACATATCCCATGAATTAGCTTTACCTAAGTTGAAATCTATTTCAGATATCATAGCACAACTCCATTAATTTTATTTTCTAAGTCGCTTTACACCTAACCATGTGTTTAGCAGGTTTTAAGGTATGGTAAGGAAAATCTTAGTCAAGACTAATATTTTTGGTAATTTCGGTGCTTCGGCTATGGAGAACCAATCGGCAACCTTACAAAATTAATTCAAACAGTTTTATAATGGCATATCAAGATAAATTTGGAAATATTTCTTCACAGATTTTAAATATGAGCAACAAATTTCAAAAGCACATTTATTTCTAGTTTAAGACAAACCAAACGCATTGTTATCAGGCACAAACCACCTACGACACATGATGCTTTTAATATGGCACGCCTATAATAAGATCAGGTTTTAGAGGACTCATGTTCTTATAAATCGTTTCCCTCCCGTCCAAGATTAAATCACTCTACAACGCTCCCCACAAGGTTCCACCAGCCGCTTGCCTTTTAAACGACTATCTCCAAAAAAACTCCAATTGAAGCGGGAAAAGGGGTGTTGCACTTGCGATGAATGTTAGCTTTCAAGTCACTGATGCAAGGTCCGGGCCACTCTTTATTCCAAGAAGAAGATCAGTACACTAGCCAATCGCGAGGGATCAATCCATGACATGAAATCTGGGCCAGAACAAACCAACGACCATTCTGGAGATTCGCTATCCTACAAAGGTTATTCCCGCAGAGCCCAGTACAAATGCAAGGATATACCTTTGAGATCAATTTATTCATTATTGACTTACAAGGGGTAGATATTATGCTAGGTTTTGATTGGATGGAAACACTAGGTCCAATAGCAACATATTACAAGCCTAAGGACATGGGTTTTAGAGTAAATGGACAACGAGTGCTCTCAAAGTTAAGGTACTTTAACACTCCAACATTATCTTCTTCAAAACTTACAAAACTCATCTTGCAACAAGATATTAACGCCTTTGCTTCGTATTTTACTTTCCAAATGGATACGCCTTCCTCTACCATCGATCCGCCAGCTACCCAGCCCCAACCGGTCCTAATCTCTATTATCAAAATTTTTGGATACCTTTAAGAAACCAACTCAGTTATCACCACAGAGACATTGTGATCACAAAATCTCACTAATTCATTCACATGCTGTTTTAAAAGTAATTTCCTTCCGATTTTCTCGCATACACAAGACCAAAATTAATAAACTAATTACTTAATTATTAGACAATGACCTTATTCAGCATGATAATTCCACATTCACTTCCCTTGTTTTGTTGTTCAAGAAGAAAGATAACTCCATGAGATTTTGTGTGTAGATTATCGAGCCCTAAGTGTGCCTATAATTAAATATTCATTTCCAATGCCAGTAATCAATGAACTAATTGATGAATTACACAACACTGACATCTTTTCCAAACTCGATCTTCACTTCAAATATTCTCAAGTGTGCATGCACGACGACGACATTTATAAAACAACTTTTCTTACATGCCAACGATTGTATTAATTTTTAGTCATGCCATTTAGACTGTGTAATGCTCTAACGACCTTTCACGCTTTGATGAAATCATTCTTTCAACTCTTCCTAGGGAAACAATGGTTATCTTTTGCTTTACAACACGGATTTTGACAATCACATTCAACATTTACATTTGTCTTCAATGTCCTAAACAGAATCAGCTCTGCATCAAGCGGAGCAAATGCACTTTTGCACTAAATAAAAATAAAATTTATGGGACACATTATTTTGGGTAACAAGCCCATATAAGGTAGTTTCCATTCAAGGTTGGCACGTGCCAATATCTATTGGGCTAACCCTTCCTAATCTGTACGGACTACTAGACCCTGCATAACAATCACATTCAAGTAGTTACCACTCTTGACCCACATAGCATTCTTTCAATAATATTGAGATTTGATTTCACATTACAGTACAAACCAGTGCCTAAGGTCGCAAATGCACTCTCTTGCCTTGACGACAACAAGTTATCCTCCCCTTTTACTAATCAGTTATTTACTATTTCTAATATTTAATTTCCGCATATGTTTTGAAAATTTTAAATTACTTTTATCACATTGGCCAATTGACCAACACTACTATGTTGATTTAAAAACTAAACATTATTCTAAACTAGAATGGCCTTATGTTGATACTGATGACAATTTTTTTCAAAATCAATTGTACAGACCTATGGGCCCGCTTCGCCAAATCTTAATCTCAGAGGTACATGATTTGAAAAGCAATGGTCACTCAGGACAGGGTAAAGGAGTCCAGACCTTCACCCTTCAACTACAGACAACAACACAATTACACAAGAATAAAAAACTCTTTATTGAATAGTCAGAAATTGTTCTCCAACACAAAAACATGACCATACTATCACAAAACTCCCAACAACTACATAGTTGTATTGAAACAAACAACCACAACCAGAACAAAAATAAACCAACAAATTCATCAAGGGCACACACATCAAGAACAAAAACAATCAACAAACTCATTAAGGGCACACATCAAGAAACAAGGTGATCCCAGCTTTCACTTCTGAACAAGAACCCAACACAGATCAGTATGGCTCTTCGTCAGACTATCTGGGTTTCTCACATGTATCCTGCAAACTCTCAAAAGAACCGCAAGGATGAAAGGGTTTTCAGGACGCCTTGAACACGCAACACATAAAACCTAACAAGTGTTGGTTTCAACCTCTTTTATTGGCATCCAGGAGGCGTCCATACGTCGGGAGTAGTAGGATTATAATGCTAGCTATAAAACATCCTAAGGAATAGGCCACTACATTAATCAAAAGAACAAACACTAGCTAAGGGAAACACCACATCAGCTTTCAAATATTAATGTAATAACTATATGTATCTATATTTATATATGTGTATGTACGTATATGAATATTAACATGTATGTATGTATATGTATATGAATATGTATGTATGTATGTATGTATATAGGGCCATTTACCAGGACCTCTATATGTGTAGTCTTTTCAGGCATTATGAAATAAAAAGTTTTCTATTTGAAAATAGAATATTGTTAGGATAAAAGAGTTACCTTATGTTTCGTCGACCAGTGCCTCGCCTCTGGAGGGCAGTCTAACAAATCATCATTGGTAGTCTGACAAATCATCATTGGTAGCAGCTTAAACCAACACCCATCTACTTTCCAGACATTCATAAATGAAGTATCCCAAAGCTTACCGAAGGAAATATGTGCTTATATTTTTCAATGATAATTTGGTGCACAACAAAACATGGAAAGAGCACCTTGCGCATCTACGTACTATGTTTTAGCTCATCCATCAACATCAATTGTTTCTGAAACAAAATAAGTGCATTATTAGCACAGACAAAGTAACACATCTGAGGAATGTTGTACATTGCAGAACGGTCAGAATCGACCCGGAGAAGATTCAGGATGTGACCACTTAGCAATTGAATGGGTGTGGCTGAAGCGTCACCTTGACCGCCAAGATTCGACAATGATGATGGCGCAGTCTATGAAATTGGCCCTGAAGTACTCATAATACATCTGCTAGGGCCGCCCCCTCCCCTCACAAAAAAACCCTCCTTTGATGGGTTGATCTTAGCTCCGGGCATTCTCCCTCCTTCACTCCTCTGGCGAGGATGACATCCACTGTAGGGCCTATCAATTCTATGAAAGGGAACTCCAATATTCTCTAGGATTTCTCCCTATTTCAATTGTGCACTAAATCTAAATCTAGAGCCCATATCATTTTCTTCCTTCTATACTTCACTTTCTATTACTTTTTCTTTAAACAATGTTACAACCTGCATCAACTCGTCCTCAAGATATCTCATGGGCGGTAAGTCATATGCGCAGGGTAGACACCATTCATCCTATTCTCCAAAGTCATTCTCCTCAGAAGATGAAAAATGCATGCTAAAATAAATCATCATTGACGTCACTATCTTATCCAAATATTTACAGCTTCACGAATTCTCCTTTTCATACATTCTTTCTGAGATTAGATAAAGTATTAATCATAATTCACATGAGTTCATTACAAAGTTTCTAGCCCGTTCACCTTCACATACCACGCTTTCTTCCTTCACCTTTTAAATTAACACCATCTACCTGACATAATAAGTGTCTTCTACCCTCTAGTGTATGGTACGTTCACAAATATGCACAACATTCTCCCCCCCCCCCCCCTCATTACCATATCTTCAAAAAATGCTACTCCCTCTACCATTCTGATACAATCTTCTCACATCATATTCATCCTGATCTTTTCAACACAGATGTTATCCTACTCATTTCCATCACACAACTTTTATCTGTTATTTGTTTGTTGCCAAACTGTAACCCGCAAAGAAATGCCAACCACTGGTACACAATAGACAATTAAATGTCTATCACATTTTCATGGCATAGGCGATTAAATCTTAGGGCCCATTTGGCTATATGGAATTGGAAGGAATTCGAAGGAATTGGAATTAGAATTGGAGAGTTAGTAACTCAATTACTGTGTTCGGATGGATCAAATTGGCTTGGAATTGGAATTGAGACAATTCCATGGGTTTTCAATAAAGCTAAGACCAATTCTTACCCCATGTCCCAAGTTTTAAGTCTTTGTCGACCTAGATCTAATTCTTCGTATACGCTCGCAAGACCCATAACCCGAGACATGCAATACCTCTTGCAGCTCCGTCGCTCCCATGCATGGAGGTCAAACTCACTGATGTTTCTCCTCCTCCAGCCCAGTTCTTCTTCTCCGGTGAACGAAAGAGATCTTCCGCCCATCCACCGGCCTCCCATGTAATTTTTTTTTTCATTTCTAGTTCTTTTCCATTGTGAGTTTTCTAGCATATGTATTTTCAGTTTTTTTTGAAGAGTAATGGTGGTTTGTGTAAGGAAAAAAAGAAATCAAAGGTTTATGAAGTTCATTGAAGTTTTCTTGATAAAATAATTGATGGTAGGGTTGTTGACTTTTTGTGAGGTGTTTTCTTAAAATAGATAAATATATGTGGTTAATAAAGTTTTATTTTGGGATATTGTATAAAAAAGATTTTATTGATTTAATGTTGCATGCTTATTTTTTTATTTTTTAAAATACTTAGGGTTTGAATGTATTTGTGTGTGTGTTTTTATATGCGGGTTTATGTCTGTTTATGTGTTTATGCATGTTATGTGTATGTGTTTGAGTTTTGTTAGTATGAAAATTGTTTGTGTTTTCTTTTTGTGTTATGAAAAAAAGAACCTTCAATTTCTGGTATCAATTCCATCCTGCAGTCGAACAGTTAAATTGACCGATTCCAATTTTTGTTACACAAAACTTGCCCAATAATGTGTATTATTTGCGGATGATATCGTGTTGGTTGATGATACGCGCGAGGGTGTAAACGCAAAACTTGAATCTCGGCGAGATACTTTAGAAAAGAAGAGTTTTAGGTTGAGCAGGGCAAAGACGGAGTATATGGAGCTTAAATTTAGCAGTAAAAGAAGGGCAGATGACTTCGTTATTAAGTTGGGTGATCAAGATATTTCCCGTAGTGAGTGTTTTAAATATCTTGGATCGATAGTTCAAAAAGACGGAAGTATTGATAAAAATGTACACATAGAATCCAAGCGGGTTTGTTGAAGTGCAGAGGCGCGTTAGGGATCTTATCTAATCGTAAAATACCACTAAAACTTAAGGGCAAGTTTTACCGTAGTGCAATTAGACCTGCGATGCTCTATGGTTCTGAGTGTGGGGCAGTGATTTCTGTACAGGAGCAAAAAATGAGAGTTGCGGAGATGATAATGCTTAGGTGGATGTGTGGACACACGAGATTGGATAAAATTAGGAATGAAAGTATCTGGGATAAGACAGGAGTAGCACGAATTGCAAAGAAGATGTGAGAAGCTCGTTTAAGATGGTTTGGACACGTACAAAGGAGACCATTAGAGGCACCTGTTAGGCGTTGTGAGAGTCTAGTCACTAGGCATGTTAAATGAGGGAGGGGTAGACCAATAAAGATTTGGAATGAAACTGTAAGGAAAGACATGATGTACTTAGGCATTAGTGAGATTATGACAAAAGATAGGGCACAATGGCGACAAAAGATCCATATAGCCGACCCCACTATAGTGGGATAAAGACTTGAATGTTGTTGTTGTAAAACTAGCCCAATAACATTGGAATTCATATAAATTTCAATTCCTACAAGAGTTACAATTGCATGAACTCTAAATTTTCAATTTCAATTCCCGTGATCCGAACAGACCTTTTTAGTGATTTGTTTCTTTCGCAATTGAGTATTTCATATAATACTGTCAATTCAAAGGTACAATAGACAATTATGATAGTCCTCTTGAGGTAGCTCCACCTTTGGCCATTTAATTATAACAGTTAACATGAATTGTTCATATCATTAACTTGAAAATATCCACTTATCTAAGAGGAGAATGCTAATAATATTTTAATTAATTCTAACACCCCCCCCCCCCCCCTCAAGTTGGGCATGTTATATTTCTCATATCAAATTTGTCGATAAAACCACAAAAAACATTCACCCCCAGACTTTTAGTAAGAATATCAGCTAATTGTCCCTCTAAAGTAACAAATGGAATGCATATGATCTTCTTCTCAATATTCTCCTTGATGAAGTATATGTCCACTTCAATGTTTTTGGTATGATTGTATTGAACGAGATTGTTGGTGATATTGATTGCATCTTTGCTATCACAATGCAATGGGATGGGACTGGCCTAACCCCCAAATCATAATCTATGTCAGGGAGAGTATGGGATGGATAGATTAAAAGCCCAACAAGACGTTGGTAACCAATAACATCTTCAATAGGATCCCTATCATCCCTTCCAATGTTGTGATTGACCTTCACAAGAGTATCAGTAGGTCTACACCCACTCATATCAGATTTTTTTAGTAAATCAAGGACATATTTCCTCTAATAGATGAAAATACCACATTTTGATCTTGCTACTTCAATCCCCAAAAATTACTTAACTTTTCCCAGAACCCATATTTCAAACTTCTTTCCTAATTTATCCTTTGAAGCTTTCATTTCTTCAACATCGTCTCATGTTATGACGATGACATCAACATAGAAAAGAGGGACATTAACATGCTACCCGTTTGTTTTGAAAACAAAGTATGGTTGGTGTGACTTTGTTTGTATCCATGAGAGATCCTGACTATGAGAAAAAAACAAAACCAAGCCCTCAGTGATTGTTTTAGGCTGTAGAGAGACTTTTTTAGTATGCACACATACCCATCAGAACCAAAAGGAGAAAAACCAGGGGATAGCCATATATACCTCTTCTTCTAAATTTCCAGGAACGAATGCATTTTTACGTCCAATTGGAAAAGATCTCATTCCTTGCATGCAGCGCGCGATAACAAGACTCGTAAATAGTTCATTTTTGCAACAAGTGCAAAAATTTCTTGATAATTGATCCCTAGGGTTTAAGGGTATCATCTTGCCACCAACCTTGCTTTGAAACGTTCAACCAAGCCTTTAAAGTTCTGTATCGCGATAAACATCCACTTAGTACCAACGGTCTTCTTTCCATGTGGGAGATGTGTTAAAGTTCATGTATAATCTCAATCATTGCATCTTTCCACTTTGGATGCCCAAGAACCTCCAGCCACGTGGAGGGAAAAGAAACAGACGCAAGAGAAGAAACAAAAGCTCTATGTGAAGTTGTAAGAGTGTCATAAGAAACATAATGAGATAATGGATGTTGAGTGCAAGTTCTAATAGACTGATTCCTTTACAAATGGCAATGGGGAGTTCAGAGTCAGCCAACAGAGTTAGCACTGAGACTGGTAGCGTGAGATGAGCATGTGTGTTAAAATCTTTACCCTATCTGAGGTAGACTTGTATATTTTGTTTTTATGGGGAGCCTCACCCTGATTGGGAGCCTCGTCATGAGGCAAGGTATGTGAATGAATGAAGTATGGAGGAGGGATCGGTATGGGATATAGTAGGGGAGCTCACATCTTCCGTAGATGCATGCTCCCCTAAGGTGATGTCACATAATAAAGTCCAGATTCAAGAAATGTAATATCCGCAGTGACAAAGATCCTCATAGTCGAGGGATGACAATATTTGTACCCCTTATGAGTAGGAGAATATACAAGGAATAAATATTTGAGAGCACGATGGTTAAGTTTAGACCGACCCGGAGAGTGTATATGAACAAAACAAACACAACCAAAAGTTTTTGATTGGAGAGAGAATAGGGTAACCCCTTAAGGTGAGAAGAGAGGTTTGATGTCCCAAGACCGGAGATGACAAGCGAATGATAAGGTAGGAAACCGTGAGAACATTATCACCCAAATAGAACTTAGGGAGGTTCATTGAGAATAGTAAACACTGAATAACCTCCGAGAGGTGACGTTTTTTCGCTCAGCAACCCCATTTTGAGAAGGGAGTGAACACAAAATGTTTGGTGGAGGATGTCAGGATCGGCAAGGTAGTGCTTAGTAGCAGATAATTGAGTATAAACTATTTTGTGAAATTTCAAAAAAAAAAAAAAAAAACGTGATTCTTAGTTTTCATCAAATAAACTCAAATCGTCCGAGAAATATAGTCAATAAAGGTATCCTCATCTATATTCCTATTTTTATAATAAAAATATCAATGGTATTTAAACCTATCATACCTAATTATTATTTTTCCTTTCAGATATATTGATCGACAAGTATCAACTGTTTTACTTCCAATATTATATGTTGAATTAAATGTTTCTTATTCAAGTAAAATTCCTTCGCAAGTAGAAAAAAAGAAATTGTGTCAAAAAACTTGATAAGGGAATGTTTTCAATGTATCAAAAATGTATCAAAATGTCATAGAAGGCCTATAAAATAGCTTAGTCATTGGCAATGTACTTAGCCCATGTACAAATGGCCCATTGGGCCATCTCTCTCTTAGGCTCATTTCGTCTCACATCTTAGATCCATACTTATCTCCTTCTCCCTCTATCAATATAGGGAGCCTCTTGTACATGCGTTGAAAATATAAAAAGAAGAATATTTTATTTGCCTCTTTATTTATTTTCTAATTTCTGGGTTCGTATATGGTATCAGAGGGATACGAATCCTTAAGTTTTTTGGTTGAGCACTTGCTCCCTTCGCCGGCCTGAGCCCGCATTTCTCTTCGACCGCTTGCTCGAGCAGCCTTGCGGCCTTTTTTTGAGATCGCTCTTCTGCGCAAAGCCTCTCCATTGCATCTCTACTTTCAGCCTCCCAGCTAATTTTATAGACCTCTTGCACTTCCTATCGTAAACCACCTTTGCTCCTGCTCAGACGACCTGCAAGACCGCCGCTACCTCTATTCGACACAGCTTCTAATCGCAGCTTCCCCTGTCCAGTATAGCTTTTGTTCGCAGGACCTCCAGTGCCCGCATCCTGAGAAGATCGTTGTGTCTCTCCTCGCGGCTTCTGGCCGCGCGACCTGTGTGTCTGCCACTTCACTTGTCTGGCACAACTTTTGTTCGTAGCCAACCCCCTCGTCTATGTACTTATTGTCGTCGGACCAATCACATGGAGGCTACTTGCTTTCAGAAACACGAACTACCCGCCCCGCTTCTTCTCTGCTACATGTCTTCCCTGTTGTTGATGGACGTTACTCCTCCTGCACCGACATTTGACACCTTATGTGAGAAATTCCAGAATCTTCGCATCATGATCTCTCGACCATCCAGCTCCGTTGCCTCCGACTCCAACGAAGGCACCTTTTGTTTGTCCCATAATCCCTCATGGATTGTGGAGTCAGGTGTGACCAATCACATTACTTCAATAATGCCTTCTCAGTACTTGGACTCCTTGTATCCTAAATTCATTACGGTGGAAAATGACAACACCACTCCAATTGCTGGCTCTGGCGATATGTCATTAACTCCCTATCTCTTCTCCTCGTTCTTCAAGTTTTTGGATCTTGTTTTAATCTACTTTCCATCAGTCGTCATACCCAAGATCACGACTGCTTAATCACTTTTTCCTCTTCTTTTGTTGTGCAGGATCGACAGACATGGACTATCATTGGTAGAGGGAGACTTTCAAATGGGCCTTACACTCTAGACCTTCCTCCGACTATTCTCTCTTTCATCAATTCTGATGATTGGCGTCAAATGGGCCTTACACTCTTAATCATGCTCCTCTTCTCATTCTTCAGAAGACTTCCAAATTTTTCTTTATATATTTTTGATTGTGAATCATGCATTTATGGGAAAAAACACTGTTCTGTTCTCCCTTCTCATTGTATTAGGAGCTCTGCTCCTTCTGATTTAGTACATTCTGGCATCTAGTGTCCCTATAAAACAGATAGTGTATCTGGCTATAATTGTTTTTTATGTTTATTGATGATCACTCACGCATAACATGGTAATAACTGATGTGCAATCGCTCCGAGCTTCCGCCTCTATTCTGCTCCTTTGTTGTTGAAACTAAAATGCAATTTTTCCTCTATATTAAAACTCTTCGCACCGATAATGCACGTGAATACACCACATGTGATGCAACCCGCGTCGCGAGTTTTATTTATTATTAGTGTTCCTGTCTTTTATATTTGTAGCACACACTTTTGCGCATTTTTGGATTATTGTATAGCGTCGAATTGTATTGCGCATGTTATGAGCGACGTAGTGTTATTTTGTATCGCGTACACTGTGGCGCAAATTTTGTTTGTCTCATTGGTGTGACCGGTCGACGAGACCCTAAATGCATAGTTCCGATAATTTAGGAGGTAGGTTAATTAAGACAAGCAAATTGAATTAACTATTTGAATATGTAATGTTCCCGTTATCTAGCCGGTCCCACCTTGAATTTCCTCCATGTTTGATTTTGGCCTTTGGGTGAGCTTGGCTGCCAATATCCACTTTGCCCTAATCCCTTATTATAAATCCCACCCTTTGTCACTATTAGAACCCGGCTGGAATAGAATTGACTGAACCCTCTTTATGTTTCGATCAGTTCACCTCCAGCGCCGCCGCACAATAATTCCTCTTCCCGCACCATGCTCGACGGAACCTCTGACGTCGTCGTTCTGTCCTTCGCCTTCCAATGTTGTCGTCACCAAAGCCTCTCCAAGCTGTCGTCGACCCCTCCTGCAGCTGCCGACGAATCCACCTGCAATTTTCTTCGGTAGTTTCGACAGGATCCAACCATTCCTCGTCGTCTTGTTCCGCCGCCGATGTAAAGTCTTCGTCCGCCTCCTCCTCTGACCGACGAAACCTCCAGCGAAGCTTTGCTGGTCGCCGATGTTGTCGGAGCTCTCCTGAGCACCATCTATTCCTCCTGCTTCCTATTCCAGACGATTGAGACCGTTGTTCCAAGCCAGCTACTAACTCAACCGCCAGACCGATGTTTTGCTGGTCACCGCTGCTTCTCCTAGGGTATACCTCTCCATTCCCGCTCGCATTCACTAGTTATTGTGCAAGAATTTTAAATGAATTGTTAATTATGATGAGCTTGCCCATAATTAATTGTCTCATGCATTATCATTATTTCCATATCCGTATTGCCACTCACTCGATTGCTTTGCATGTGGAGTCGTAATTTTGTAATGTTATTATGCACGCGCAATAGTCTTACGTTCGCGAGCAAAGCCTAGATCATTTTATTTGTTAGAAATAGCCCGTGAAGTTGCCCCGCACCGCATTTATTTTAAAGATCACAATTATTATATTTCAAAACTACAACCCTAGGTTTGAGTTCACCTCAGTTTGGTGTGGCTGCTGGGATATCTCACTCCTATTGTGGGATAGCCGAGCGGTGGTCGATTTCAAAATTCTAAGTTGAGGATTTTAAAAAATGGGTGATTTAGATGCGCATATTAAAGCTTTGCGGAAAGATGTTGAGTGCGTCACTGCAAAACACAAGCAGATTCTGAGGGGGTTGTGCGTCTCTGTTCACAACCTAGAGGCGACAATGCACACGCATTATGCTGCTCGTGCATACCTCCCCACTTCGTATCACATAGCGGAGCCCGAGGTTAGGTCTTGCGATAGTCCTCTTCCTCGCCTCATCAGTTTCACGACGAGCACTTGGGTCCCACCCACCCTCACAGTGACACTCACTTCAGTCAAGGAGATTCTTCCCGAGCCCGTGCTCAAGGAAGAAGAGCTTTCTCCTATTCTTATCACCCCGACTGAAGTCGTGACTTCACCTGTCTCTGTTATAGCACCTCCTTTGATCGAGGAGTTTATTCTCGAGTCGTTAGTCCAGGAAGAAGAGCTCTCTCCCACTTTTATCACGCTAGACGAAGTCATGGAACCACTTGCCTCGAGGACAACACCTATTTTAGCAACTGAATTATTTTCTGAGCACTCTCTTTCACAAGAACTTATTAGTGACATGTTTCTCCCTTAGATGACACATCGCCGCTCTCTCTTCTCTCGGGGGAGAGTTGGCTAGTGATGAGCCCTTCAACTTAGAAGACAGCGACTCGATTGTCATAAACCCTTGAGCTCACAGACATTGTGCTTGGTGGCCCCTCTCTTGTGGCCCTTGAGGCACCACCTTTCATCGACTTCATTATTCTACGAGCACGCATTAGTCACGCATTGAGTTTCCTTAGCCCACTATCGCCCCAATCTCGTGAGGCCGCAAACATTGTGCTTGGTCACCACTCACTAGTGCCACTCAAGTCACCACCTTATATCGATTTTATTTTTGGTGGCCTTCTATTCACGTCACTTCCTATTAGTTTTAGGCGAGCATGTTGAGTCACCACATCACTACCGTTTGAATGTTGACACTTCTAAGTTTAGTAGTCTTGAGAGAGTCGAGACGATCATTAGATTTTTTACTTCTCATAGGGACACCCGTTTCAAGGGATTTTTATGGAAAATTTTATACGATAAAATTGGGATCGCTTAAAATTTTTTGCGACATGAACGAAATTTCATCGGGTGAAATCAAAGCGATAGTCGATATGGGTCTAGCAGACGTTCGTATAAATCTATCGAATGAGTGTACGTTGCGTTATGAGTTACTGATTCCATGGGCTGATTCCACTTGCTTCCCGTTCTCCCCCCTGCCACATGTTTTCCCCACACACCGTCTCTGTCATCCTCTAAAAGCTCTAATAATTACTATTTATTTAAATATTTTGCATGAAATTTTGATTACTGGATTGTGAGTTTTGGGGGATGAGGTTACTTCCAGTTTTGGGTCGCCGGCGACATCAGTAGGACAGTCATGCAGCACTTTCTCCGATCGACAGTTGGAATTCCTACTTGCTGGTTACATCGAGTCTCTACGGGGTCGAGCTCTTTCAACCCCGGGAGAATTGATGTAACCCGCGCCGCGAGTTTTATTTATTATTAGTGTACTGTCTTTTATTTTTATAGTGCACACTTTTGCGCATTTTTGGATTATTATGTAGCGTCGAGTTGTATTGCGCATGTTATAAGCGTCGTAGTATTATTTTGTATCGCGCACACTATGGCGCAAATTTAGTTTGGCTCGTTGGTGGGACCGGTCAACAAAACCCTAAATGCATAGATTGGTAATTTAAGAGGTAGGTTAATTAGGGCAAGCAAATTTAATTAACTATTTGAATATGTAATGTTCCCTTTATCTAGTCAGCCCCACCTTGAATTTCCTCTATGTTTGATTTTGGCATTTGGGTAAGCTTGGCTGCTAATATCCACTTTGCCCTAATCCCTTATTATAAATCCCACCCTTCGTCACTGTTGGAACCCGGCTGGAATAGAATTGATTGAACCCTCTTTAGGTTTCGATCAGTTCACCTCCAGTGCCGCCGCCCGATTCTCCTCTTCCTACACCCTGCTCGACGGAACCTCCGACGTCGTCGTTCCCTCCTTCGCCTTTCAGTGTTGTCGACACTGAAGCCTCTCCAAGCTACCGTCGACCCCAACTGCAGCTGTCGACGAATCCAACTACAACTTTCTTCGGCAGTTTCAAAGGGATCCAACCGCTCCTCTCCGTCCTGTTCCACTGACCGACGAAACCTCCAACGAAGCTTTGCTTGTCGCCGATGTTGTTATCGGAGCTCTCCTGAGCACCGTCAATTTATCCTACTTCCTGTTCCAGATGATTGAGACCGCTGTTCCAAGCGAGCTGTCAACTCCACCGCCAGACCGATGTTTTGCTCGTCACTGTCGCTTCTCCTAAGGCATACCTCTTCATTCTTGCTCGCATTCACTAGTTATTTTGTGCTTGAATTTTAAATGAATGGTTAATTATGATGAGCTTGGCCCTAATTAATTGTGTCTCCTGCATTATCGCTATCTCCATATTCGTGTTGCCACTCAGTTGCTTTGCCTGTTGAATCGTGATTTCGTAACGTTATTACGCATGTGCGGTAGTCTTACGCTCGCGACCGATGCCCAGATTGTTTTATTTGTTAGAAATAACCAGCGAAGTTGCCTCGCGCCGCATTTATTTTAAAGATCACAATTATTATATTTCAAAACTACAACCCTAGGTTTGAGTTCACATCAGCATGCTTCAGAAACTTGCACCCATTTGGGTA